>CANSZD010002678.1:0-120000 GCA_947648045.1 Beta corolliflora | reverse complement strand
TGTTGGAAATTCGGTTTACATTAATGAAGGAGATAATCGTTAGTTGTCCATATCAAACGCAACAATTTTCTGAAAGTACTCAAATGTAAAAAAGTATAAACAAGCAACATTCCAAGACATCATCCAATAAGTGGTAGTTTCACTTAAACTCAAGTTAACCATCTTTCAAGATAACGACATCTGTAATGGATGATATCTACTACAAAAATGCAACGTTATTACGGTACGCATTTCTATAGACTGGTTGATCTTCTTGCTACAATTATTTGCCACTCAAATTAACTTCAATCATCTTATAAACATTTTCTTATAGAATATTATATATTGCGTTTTTTTTGTGAAACTCTTTTATGTAAATCCTCCACCTTGACTATGAAATAATCCCGTATTATTCCTTAACCATTGTGTTATCGTATTTAAATTACTTACACTATAATCTCTAAAAAGAACTAACAACCTCGTTCTTAATTCATATCAATTATTTTCATTCTAATCGCTAATTAATTGAAAAGAAGAGGATTAAT
The DNA here is from genome assembly GCA_947648045.1 of Beta corolliflora. Classification (NCBI taxonomy): domain Eukaryota; kingdom Viridiplantae; phylum Streptophyta; class Magnoliopsida; order Caryophyllales; family Amaranthaceae; genus Beta; species Beta corolliflora. The sequence goes on along the minus strand of CANSZD010002678.1, from coordinate 119,476 downwards.
TCTAGTAAAGAGTGAGGTCATTGATATTGCTACTCGTATAACTAATTTGATCTTCAACCTATTTTTTAAAGTCAACCCTCTGCCTATAAATTATTAGTATCATTTATATAATAAATCATCTCTCTTACATTAATTACAACATTTTCCTTATTTGAAAACTTCATGTTAATTCTAACATTATCGTATTTAGCAATGAGATCTTCCTTTCTCTTTCATTGTTATATACACTAGTGGAAAAATGCTAAATGATCCTAAAGAACGATCCGACAGGTCCTTAACCAAATCGCTTGAGTCGTTGTCTTTGCACGCAAAGGAAATGATCAATTAACCGATTCTATGGCCCCGAACCGGATCAATTAACTAATCTTAGTAAATGTTTTAGGGTTTGCCTCTTCTTCTCCCACCTCTTCTTTCCTCTCTCGGTCCTTCATTTCTTCATTCACCTTTCTTTCCTCTCTCTCCCCTCTCCTCGGCCCCTCTTTCCTCTCCTCCTTAGTCCTCCTCCCGTCCCTCTCTCACCCAAGAACCCTAAATCACCACCATCTCCTATCCATCTCTCATTAGTCCTCCTCTTTTCCTCTCTCATGATTTTTGGCTTTGCTTCCAAATCAACGACACCAACAACCACCACCATCTTCGCTCGCCCGGGCGCTCACCCGGGCCGCTCATCCTCCACGCTCGCTCGCTCGGTCGTCATTCTCATCTCTCGTTACCCAATTGGATCTAGGGTTTTGTAATTCCTTATTTTTATTTCATTTAATTTTGTAATTCCTGAAATTTTTTGTAATTCCACATTTTTTGTTTTTGTTTTGATTAATTTTATTTATCTGAATTAAGAGAATTGTTGATTTTATTAGTTTTTTTGTAATTTCGCTCTCCCAGTTGGAAGGTTTTTGTTTTTTGTAATTTCGCTCGCCCAATAGTAATTTTATTGTGGATATTACTTTCAATTTTATTTTCAGCTTTGGATTTGATTTGTAGAAGTTTTTTTTGTGTGTAACACTTTAACTATTAGTATCTTAATATACCTTTAGGTAACAATTATGAAAAGTTTATATATATCTTTAAAAATACATAAAAAGAGAAAAATCTAATAAGATACCACATGATTACACTATTCTTTACGTAAAACTCACCAAGACTGATCCAAGCAAGTGAAATGTTTTTATAGGAGGTCAAAGTAAAGTATATAAATAATGCAAAAATAATACCTTTTACAAACTAAATTAAAGAAAATAGAGAAGCACTTATCTTTTTTCTCTCCTGTTCACATAACCTCCTAAAAAAATACATCATTCCATCCCTATAAGTTGGGGACAACTAGAAGACGTATTGTCCATCCATAATAATCGTACACTAACAACGTTGATATAGAATAGCTCTCACTCCCGTTAATTAGTTTAAAAATGTTTCCCACCACAAATTATAATATTGATCGTAGTACCTTTTATAAATCTCTAGATACATTTCTCCGGGGACATCTAATAAGTAATAACGGACTAGCATTGGATAGGTCATGGGACATGGGAGGCCATAAAGAATTAGACAGTCACATGTTTCTCGTTTGTCTCGAGTAAAACAGAGTGTTAGTTGTGAACTTGTGATTGTACTCATGGTAGGAATAGTGATGACCGTCTTGAGCTGGAAAAAGAACCGGGTACGAACTAAGACCCGATCCTAGGTTGATCCCGATTCCCGGGTAATTTTAGTATTATTCTGTTCATTTTTATAAATTTAAATTTTTAATATTCCTAAAAAGGTGTTGAATTACTCGAACTTTTGCTTGAATAATCCTTCATTTATTAATATGGATGAAACATAATTATACGTATAATTTAACTAGATTAATACAAACTTTGTCTATTTCGTCCGTAATAATACAAACTTTTGATTATTATTTACGGTTTTTTCACCAAATACCCCTGACAAATAAATTTATTCACCAAATACCTCCACTTTTTTCAAAATTCACCAAATACCCCCGACCTTTAAAAAAATTCACCGTATACCCCCGACATTTTCAAAAAATACCAAAAATGCCCTTTTTGGCTAATCTGACGTTAGTTCTCCGTTAATTAATTAACTAATTAACCTAAAAACTGTAATGAAACCCTAATTAAAACCTAAAAACCCTAAAACTCTAACTAACCCTAAACCTAATTAATCCTAAAACCTAATTAACCCAACCCCAGCCTCCCGCCCTTCACCCCACCCCACCTCACCTTGATCCCCCACCCCCCCACCCTCTCCCCTCCCCACGCAGCCCCCAGCCGCTCCCCATCCCTCACTCTCGCCGGCCGAACTCGTCCCCCCTCTTCCTCCCTCACTCGTCTTGCTAGCCCCACAACCCTCCTCCCCGCACTCGTGCAATTTCAATCTCCAAAGAAGTCGACCTTCTCACTTCTCACCTCCTATGCCGTGTCCTCCGTTTCTTTCCGGCGAAACGACGGTGGGGAGAGTGCCGCCTCCTCCGTTTCTTTTGGGGTGAAAACGAGGGCGGGATAGGGGAGACACGAGATTCGCCGAAGGGGTGGGGGAAGGGGATGGGGAGGCGCGGATTCGGCGGGCGGGAGATGGGGAGGGGGCGCGCGGTGGACTCGGGGTGGCGGCGGGGAGAGGGGAGGGGGAGCGACCGAGTTCGCGGGGGTAAGGGGTGGGGCAACCGATTTCTGGGAAGGGGGAGGGGATGCGGGCCGGGTGGCGGGAGGGGGAGGCGCGGCGGGCCGGGGGTGGTCGGGAGGGGGAGGCGCGGCGGGGGGGGAGGGGGAGGGGAGGGAGGGGGAGGGGGAGGGGGAGGGAGGAGGGAGGGGGAGGGGAGGGGGCTTGCGTGGGGCCGCCGAGGAGGGGAGTATGTGTGGGGTGCGCCGGGTGGGGGAGGGGGAGGGGGGAGGGGCTCGCGTGGCCGCTGGGAGGGGGGAGGGGGGTGGGGCTGGTGGGGCTGGGGTTGGGTGGTGGGCCGGGTGGCTCTAGGGTTAGGGGGTGTGGTTGGGTTAGGGAGAGAGAGTTAGGTTTTTAGGGTTTACTTAGGGTTTAGTTAGGTTTAATTAGAGTTTTTTAGGATTAATTAGGAATTTTTAGGATTAATTAGGGTTAATGACTAACTAGCTTAACTCCGTTAACTCAATAAGCATCTGCTGAATTTTTTTAAAAAGTCGATATGCTGAATTCGAAAAAAAGTGATATTTCGTGAATAAATTTATTTGTCGAAGTATTTGCGTAAAATAACCGTATTATTTAATATAACAAACTTTATTCCAAAATTCCTGTAGAGGCCAACGCGACTTGTAACCCGTAAAATAGGTAAAAATTTTAAAAAACTTAAATATCTCCTCCCCAACCCTGCCCACTGCGAAATCCCCATTCTTAATTTACGACTTCGAGTACTGGAAGCATTTGATAACGACGGCGATGTCGGAGCAGGAGAACATGACTTCCGACCTAAAACACCCCATTCTCTCTCCTCCGACGACATCTTCCAGAATTTTTATTCAACGGTGATAATTTTCGGAGATTGTGGAGGTGAATTTATTCGGCTCGAGCTCGAATTGTTAAATAGCAATGGCGATTGCTCTGCTCCCTCATCTTCTTTGATCTCTTTCATGTCTCTCACAGAGACTTCTCGGGTTGTAGGACATCGGATGACACTTCATCATCATCAAAAGTATACAATTTTAAATCACCATCCCCTTCAAGAGGCCTGTTCATATCCCAAAGATCACCATTAACCCTAGAAATCATTGCATTTGAAGCCAATTTCTTCGAAATATGCGCTGCGATATCAAATGGAGTTGTAATGGAGGAGAGAGAAACTTGATGGATTTGCCGGAAGAGATAATGGAGAGCTTGAATTGCTCAGCTTTAATGGATTCGAAGCGAGAGATTTGTTTAGGGAGTAGGTGAGGAGAGAGAAAGAAGTAAGTAAAAGGGTGGGAAAGTGGACGAGCTCGTTGAGGGAGTGAAGGGAGGGGGCTGGTTTCCCCGATAGGCGGGGTGGGGGAGGGGGAGTTTCCCAGTGGCTAGGAGTGGGGGAAGAGAGAAAAAGCAGAAAAGGTTGGAGGGCAAGGAGAAAAAAGAAGAAAAGGTTTTGTGTTTTTTATTTAAAAATTAAAAACCCAACAATGAAATAGTGACACCTGCTTATCGTACAGATCCTATTGACTTATTCTAATTTTATTATAAAGTTGCTATATTAAATAATAATCAAAAGCTTGTATTATTTAACTTTAAATTGCAAAAAGTTTGGATATTCTTAGCTTAAAAAATCAAAAGAAGTTTGCTAATATTTGTGTTGTTTCAACCTATTATCAACGGTTTTGTTAATACAAACAGAAATCATAACTACGGCCTACATAAAGTCTTGGGGTATTGTTACACCATATCTTACGGCTAATAGCTTACTCCACACGTGTGATGATTTCTTCCACCTTTATATCCTCCATCTTTTCCTTTCAAGTTTCAACCCCTCTTATTATCCTCTCTTGAATCCCGTCGAAGAATTCATCTAAGTTCGAACCCTCGCAACAACAAATTTTCGTTCAAACAATTTTGTTGAATCTTGAAACTAGATTTTCGAGATTTGTTCTTGAAATCAAATGAAATCATTCTTCGATCTCATTCTTTCACTCAATCTCGTTTTTCATTCAGATATGCAATTCGATTCTAGACTGGATTTTGTTTTTCGTTGGGAATAATCGGTCATATTCATATGGATTGCTTGTTCGCTGGTATAATTCTTCAATGATTCCAAGTTTGTGTGATTTAGGTTTATTCACCTTATTTTCAATCCTTATTATCGATAAATAAGTTTAGATTAGGTCAATATAAGTTCGGATCAAGCCTAATAAGTTTTAACCATCAAAAATAAAGGTATGACATGTCTGCCTCACAAAATAAGGTGTAATACATTTAGATAAATTATAATAAGGACTAAAAAGGCCAGATTAGTTGAGATAAATTCTAGTAATTTCATATAAAAAAAATAAATCGAATAAAACATACCATATGAATGCTATCCAACTTAATGCAGAATTGTTTATAAAACTATCCCGAAAATAAGAGATCATATTCCGTCTATATCACTATCATCTAGGCCATACATGTGGCTCTCATCAACACAACCACAACAAAAAAAACAATTACTACATAATTTTCTAATAATTGACAACACATTATTGGAAAAAAAAAATCATACACGTGAATTATATTCATGAGAAAAAACATAAATATAAATAATGAATGGGGCCCACGTAATCAGTAATCACCTATGATAAACCCACCAATTTAACTTAACATGTGTAATAAATAAGATATAATAAAAAGACAAATTAAAAAATCTAAGGTGAGGAAGGTGCCCTCCCATTCTCCCCATTTCCCATTCTATAAATTCAATTATTTCCCTCGTTATAACTCGTTGCCAAGATCTAACTCAAAGTAACCAATTTTGGCCACCTACCCCACTCTCTCTCCTCCCAACTCTCCGCTTCTCAACAATATTTTCCACCAACTCCCGCTAGTACAACTAACAAAAAAACATAAAACATGCTTTCACTCTCTTCATTTCATCCTTCCTCCACCACCACCGCCGCCACCGCCGCCGCCACCACCACCCACCCACCTCAACAATGTCCCGCTTTTCTCTCTCCTTCATCGTATCTCTCGCTTCCTTTACGCCACCCTCGCCAACACCTCGTAGTTCGCTGCGGCGGGGGGTGGTTCGGCCTCCGAATCGGTTTTTAACCGTGATAGTGCTGCCACTCGTGCGACTAATGATCATCTTGACGTTAATAAAAGAGATGCTAAGCTTAAGATCGCTATTATTGGGTTTGGTAACTTTGGCCAGTTTTTGGCTAAGACAATGGCTAAACAAGGCCATAGAGTGTTGGCTTACTCACGCTCAGACTACTCCCGCGCTGCTAAGGAGATCGGCGTCGAGTATTTTACTGACGCCGATGACCTCTGCGAGGAGCACCCTGAGGTGAGATTTTACATACTCTACTTTGATCATATTTTTTTTATTAATATAAAATTTAAAAATAAATGTTACTATGTGAACGTTACTTATTTTTTTCATGTACTTTTTAATATTATGTTTTTTTTATAATTAATGGTTTACTTTTATATTGACTAAGGTGAAAATCAAACTAAAATGTCAGTAATAAATAACAATAGTTATGTATTTATGAGTGTTTTTGACAGGTAAGTTATACGAGTAGTAGTTTTTAATTATGAAGAGCTTAGATAATGGGAGAATACTTTAATATTAAGAATTGTTACTTTACCCACTTAAAATATGGGTATGGTGGGGTGGCATATTTTGAAATTTTGCTTGTGACTTTCAAAAAGTAAGAATGGATCAACATCTTATTGAAAATATCAAGTAGCATCGGATGCTTCCTTTCAACAAGAAAAAAAAGGCAATATAATGGATGCATTAATTATTCGTAATACTTGACTAAGTTAAGAAAATTAATTTTAGTATTCCCAAATTTTATAATAGCACTATTTTTTTTTGGTGAGAGGAGCAAAGAAAATCATGCTCTGAAAAGAGAAATGCAATTATAATGAACTTTCGAAATGCCGAAAATCAAGATTCTTAACTTAAGTACATGAGCTTTTAAGTTATGTTTAGCTAATCTTTAGATTTTTAAATTGTCGCGAAAGATATATAGAAAACGTGCAAGAAGTGTCGAAATTGAGGGGCTAGAAGTGGAATATATCAATAAAATCATTCAATAAAGGTATATGCTATAGTCGCAAAATGCCAATAATAATGTGTACATCCCCTTTTTTAATAAAAATTTATTGACCTTATTAAGTAGTACTCCTAGTCTCCTACCACCTTTACGCAAAGAAAATAAAAAAAGACGAAGAAAATTTGATGCCACATGACATGAGATTAGTGGAAAGTTCAATTTCTTTTTTTTGCAAAAGTTATTTTTTAATAATTCAATACTGTTTTAAATTTGACTAAATGGCATTCTTAGAAAAAGTTCATTTGGTAATCCTTCACCTTTTAAATTAATATCCTTCTTATATTGATCATACGCAGCATAAATTGAAATGAAGAAAATAAAATGTTTGACTCTTAATTTACAAAAAAACCAAAAACTATAAAGAGAAAAAAAATAAAATAAAATAGTCCTTTATGAGTATATATAAAGTCGGAAGTTAAACACTCATTTTATTTTTTTACTAACAATTTGAAATTAAAAACTTCTTTATTCACTCACTAACCCACTAAAAAATTAAATTATGTGAGCCACTATAATATTCTCCTTTGTTAAAAGAAAAAGATATATCTATTGTCTTCAGTCACAGTCTACACATGGTAGGAAGCCATCTAATATGACCATATATGGTACAATAAGACGGCCTTTTGGAATCTCCTCTAATAATGCAACTAAAGTTCTCACGTGTTATAATAGCTATGCTCAAAATATTATTGCAATTCAATGGAATTGGACCACACCACCTAATGATTTTGGGCATATTCGATTGCACTATCTTTTAAATTGTCCTCGTAAATTATTATGTATTTCTAATTTATAAACGTTATTTATACTTTTTCAGGTAATTCTTTTGTGCACGTCCATCCTCTCAACGGAGAAGGTCCTCCGATCACTCCCTCTCCACCGGCTCCGTCGTTCGACCCTCTTTGCGGATGTTCTTTCCGTCAAGGAATTCCCTCGATCGCTCTTCCTTCAACTTCTTCCCAAGGACTTTGATATCCTATGCACCCACCCGATGTTTGGCCCTGACTCGGGCAAAGACGGGTGGGGTGGACTACCCTTTGTGTTTGATAAAGTTCGAGTCGGATCAGATCCGAGTCGGACCTCTCGTGCTGAGGCATTCCTAGACGTGTTTAGGAATGCCGGGTGTAGGATGGTGGAAATGAGTTGTGTTGATCATGACAAGCATGCAGCCGGGTCTCAATTTATTACACATATGATGGGACGAGTTTTGGAGAAATTGGCCTTAGAAAATACACCAATTAATACAAAAGGGTACGAGAGTTTGTTGAATTTGGTGGATAATACTGCAAGGGATAGTTTTGAGTTGTTTTACGGGTTGTTTTTGTACAATAAAAATGCAATGGAGCAATTGGATAGAATGGATTGGGCATTCGAGATGGTGAAAAAGCAACTTTCGGGGTATTTGCATGATCTTGTTAGAAAACAATTGATGTTGGAGAGCAATGAACAAGCTGAAGTTACATTTGACAAACCATTAATGCTTCCTTCTCCTACTACTAATCCTCCACAAATAGTTCCCTCTGCTGATATGGCTGAGAAGAAGCATGATTTAGTGGTGGTTAATGGTACTAGATAGTGCACACAAACAATTACGACGATGACGATAATAACAACGACGACTACAACAACTCAGTATGTATTAAGCTGTTGGAATTTTTTTATATAAAAATAGGAGGTTTATAGATTTTTTTTTTTGAGGTATGGGGGTTGGGGAGATTGGATTTCCTAAATCAATTGCAGCCTGAGTATCTGCATTTTTGTTATATGAATATGGTGATATATTTATGTATAATATGTGTTACGGTACGGGGAAGCTTTTTCACGAGCTCTTGTGCAACAAAAATTCATGGGGTTGATAAATAAATGTATAAATCATGAAAATTTTGTTGAATCTTTTCAATTATTGATCAATATATTGAGTACTTTGAAGAAGATCAAGATTAATGTTCTACTTTAATTAGGTTAAGCACTTGAATGTGAGTTGTTTTCTTTCCTATAACTTTTTTTTTTGTGGTTGACCCACTTTTTGAATTTTAGTGGTCTTTTCTTTTAATATCGAATATTAATGAAGGAAAATTAAAGGAAGCTATATTATAAATTTTTTTATAATAGAAGTCAATTTCGAATTTTGAGGAAGAGACACCTTTTTACAGGGGTTGAAATGATCTGGACTCAACTATTGCTTACTTAGAATATAGGTCTTTATAAAGTCGTAAAGTATTTAACAAGTGTCCACAGGTCTTCAAAAAGCCGTAATATGTTTTTTGTGATAAATGGCCTAGTGATGTTTTTTTTTTAAAAAAAAGCTTGTAGACTGAGGAGAATGATAGAGTTAGCTCTAAGGGTATTCCTCACGTAGAGAGATAGAGAAAAGATAATAAATGTAATAGTTGTATGGATTTTCTCTCTCCAAAATATCAATTAATATTACTTTCTTTCTATCTCTCTCACGGCGTAAAGCTTTTACCCTCGAGGCCACCCAAACATTTTCCGTAGACTAATAGTTTCATCGCACGGGTTTAATTTAGGTCAAATTTCTTTTGTCAAGGTGTGAATTAATGATGGCTTCTATGTTTTTCAACAACTATCTTTTTTTTTTCAAGGATTTCAACCACTATTTCTTGGCGGCTTCACGTACACGTTTATGCAAAATTAGAAGGGGAGCATATTTTAAATTATTTTTCTACATTTTTAAAAAGTCAGTTATGTTTTCCTTTGTACATACTCCTTTCTCTCATTTAATTTTCTTTATTTAAATTCAAAGGTAAACAATTTTGAACATAGAATATCACCTACACATAAGAATAAATGTTATAATTTTATATAATACTTCTTTTGTATCTCAATAAGTGACACATTTCTCCCAAAAAAACTCTCACATAAAAGGGAGAAATGTGTCACTTATTTAGATACAGATTTTAGTATATTTTGAAAATATCAAGCTTTCCTTTAAATATAATATAGTTAAAAAGATACACATAATTAAATGATAATCTTTTGGATTAGATATTCTTTTAAAATATTAATTATGGAAATGCTTGTAATATTAATATACTGTAATTTTACAATTTTAAAAAGTACAAAGTGATGCTCTGATTTCAATTGTCCCCCAGTATTTTTCTCACGTCACAGTCTGGATACATATTATAAATAATTGAAATAGCAACTAGCAAGGAAGACACGTTCAAATTGAATGTTCCACATTTTTTAAATAACCAAATGAAATGTTACACATTATTGGACTACATACATTTCTGATCTTGTCATATTTAATCCAGCTAGGTACTACTGCTTTCCTGTACCAAGCACCAACTCCTGTAGACTCATTCATAAGCTCAATAAGTTTTCATTTCATTCCCTTTATACAAATTAAAATTAGCTAATTGTAGAAATAACGATTGTAATATTGCTTCTACTAAAACGAAACAGAAAATGTGTTGTAAAACTTATACTTTTTCTGTTTTTAAGTGCAACACTTTGACTTTTTACACTATTTACACATCTCACTTTAACCGTAAATAATATATAAAGACAAAAGTTATCGTACAAAATGTTGCTGGATAATTTGTTTCAATGAATATCTTCATAGTATCAACCTTTTTATAATTTTAAAAATATATAGTTAAATATTAATGGTCAAAGTTGTGCGTTGTCAAGCGTGAAAGTTAAAATGTTGCACTTATATATTTAGAAACAAAGAGAGTATATAACACTAATCGCTATCATTAGTTCAATAGTTATATATTGGGATATTATCTCAGATAACCCTGACATATAGGCCTTTTTCTCAAATAACCCTGACATTTTTTTTTACCCAGATGACCCTAAACTTGTATTTTGTCATTAAACCTGACGGAATTGTTAACGGCGTTAACTATTTTCAAACAAAAATACAACTGCCTTTTAAAAAAAAAAAAAACCATTTCTTTCGCTCTCTTGTTCTTCATCTCTTCTCAAGCATTCATCATGTAGTTGTATATGATATTTGGGAGGTTGCTCCTTAACAATCCTCAACACCCTCAAACTAACTGAATCAATCTTCAGCTTATCAAACCCACTCCATTCTATAAGTTCCAACTAGGGGTGAAAGTTCGGTGTACGGTTTGGATTAGGGCCTAATCCAATCCGATCCGAACAAAATTTGGATTTTAATTTTCCAATCCGAATCCAAACCAATTAGAGTTTGAATCCGATCCAATCCAATCCGAATTTTCATACTCTAGATTGGATCCGATCCGAAAATCCGAATTTTTAGAACTTAGTTTTTCGATGAAATAAATTAAGCACAACAACAAATTAGTAGATTTAGGAAATGAGGAATTAAGTGTTAAGTAGGGGTTTTAGGGGAAGGGTTGAAGTGCTACGCCTTCTTAGGGTATGGATTAGGTTTTTTTTTTATAAAAAAATTCAGTTAAGCACTTAAGCCCAATCCAAATACATAATACAAGGCATATTACTATTTGGTTATATTGGATTTTTGGATCCAATTACCCGTAATCCAATCCGATCCGAAAATCCAATTTTTCAAAAAATTTCAATCCGAATCCAATCCGAACACAGTTTGAATCCGATCCGAATTACTAATTCGGATTGAATTGGATTGGATTTTGGATTTTATCCGAATAACTTTCACCCCTAGTTCCAACATCTCCAACACAAGACACCCACACAAAATCCTAGAAATCATCTCCTCATCCAGATTTACTTTCGTTATGCTCGGTAACTTCAAATAATTCCAATTATATAATCCTTCAGGGGGAAATCTACATAAACAAGTAACCAATTCCACCAAATTCCCATTATAGTACCGAAATTCAGGCAAATCATACTCAACACCTGCAATCGATGACGATTACTACTAGATTTCGGACTAAAATCCAAACACAAAGATTTAACTTGCTTTTGGACAAAAAAATTTAATCCATTCATCAACGGAATTCGTATAATTTTTATCATACCTAAATTTGACAGAGAATTTCTCGATTTTATGGCCATTGTGAAACCCTAATGCAGAGTGAATCTAGATACAAGTGAATCTGGGGTACAAAAGGAAGTCATAATTTCTCTCTCCTCTGCTTGAATCTGGGTACAAGTGCATCTAACGTTTGGGTTTTTGGGTTTTGAGGGTTTTTGGGTTTTAGGCTTTTAGGTTTTGGCAAGAACGATTTTTCCTCTAACGTTGTGTGGTGGCCATTGATGTAGGAGATGAAGAACAAGAGTAAGGAAATCAAATTAAAACATATTATGGAATTTAAATTGAAGAGTAACAAGGACTTGAAGAACAAGAGAGAAAAGTGTGAAGAATAATAAAGAGAGGATGAAGAACATAAGAGAGATGATGAAGAAGCACAAAATAGTTAACGCCGTGTCCTAATTCCGTCGGGTTTAATGACAAAAACCAAGTTCGGGGTTATCGGAGGCAGAGTGCCAAAGTTGGGTTATATTGGAAAAAAGCCTATAAGTTAGGGTTATCTGAGATAATATCCCTTATCTATTTGATGGAAAAAGCATTTAAACGTCACATGGAGTAAGCATGATTGGAGGCCTAAGGCCCATATTTAACAAAAACTTGACTGGTATAGCACTTTATTAAATAAGCTCCAATAAAACTTAATAAGTTTGAATAATTTTAGAAAAAAATAAGGTGAAAACAACACCACCTCATTATCGCTAAAATGGTCCCTTCACAATACTAACTTTTTTTTTTAGATGCTAACTTTTTTTAGGGGAAACAATAGATGCTATCTTGATAGTAGACCTGGTTATTGGACAAAGTTTCAAATGGCTAAAGGTTAGGAGTCGAATCTACACGCTTTTATTGGACAGAGCTTTATTGGACAGGGTTATTATTGGACAGGGCCATTATAGGGCCAACAAAGAAACCCAATAATTTTGAAAAATAAAATAGGTTTTGCAAAAACAATTACATATTCGGATTCGCATTCATTTATACTCACTATTGGCTCTCTTTGTTCCATGTTTTTCTTGCTCGTTTACCGACCCGCCCATTATCGACTCACTACCGATTTGGCCCGACCCGCCCATTATCGACCCACTACCGATTTGACCCGACCCGCTACCGACCCTTTATGAGGCGACCCTCTTATGACCCGACCCGCCTCCGACCCGCACCGACCCTGACCCGCGCCCCCCCAACCCAGCCCAATAACCAGGTCTACTTGATAGTAGTGTCCATTCAAAAAAAAAAAAAAACTTGATAGTAGTGATTGAGAATTATTAATGAATTACAAAAAGACAAAACAAAAGGATTATGTATATCATTATCGATTTTATTATGCGTCTGTCCAAGCGCGACCCATCATATAATTGCGTTTTGCGTACGACAAGAACCGCAAATGCTTTTCATGCATAGACTGATAGACCAAGCAATGTTAGCTCAGCTGGCCTGGTACGATATCGGGTATTTTTTCCCCCATCTTTGAGGAAGTTAATTCTGTGTGTGATCCCTGGTAAAAAAAACAGTTGTATCTCTTCGGTGGGGTAGGGGGTGTTGGACTTTATACTATTGATCAAATGCATATTCCTGTCGTTAGTTTTTAATACTTCATCCATTTATTTTTCTGGTTTTTTCACCATATAACGCCGACTAATTTTTTTTCGCACCGTATACCCCATGAGTTTCCAAATTCACCATATACCCCCACGCTTCAAAAAAATACACCGACTGACCCTTATAATGACTAACGACGTTAAACTCCGTTAGTCATTAAGCCCTAAACCCCCCTCTAACCCTAATTAACTAACCTACATCTAACCCTAATCTAATACCCTAATACTAACCCTAACCCTAAACATCCTCCCCCACCCTAACCCTAATTAAACCCTAACTCTCTCTCCCAACCCGACCCACTGCCCCCCACCCAACCCAACCCCAGCTACTGCCCCTCCCCAACAACCACACCAGCACTTACCCCACCCCACAACCACCGCAGCCTCCCTGCAGCCCCCCTTCCTTCCCCGTCGCCTGACCCCACTCCCCTTCCCCCGTCGTCCCATGACCCCCCCTTCCCTCGTCGTCGCCCGGCCCCTCCCCTTCCCCCGCAACAGTGATCGCGTTTCATAATTTTCGAATTCTAAGAGTTTTCGAATTTTTTTCATTTCGGGGGAGGGAGGGCTCGACGATGCGGGGAAAGGGAGGGGGAAGGGTTGCGCGAAAGGGAGGGAGGGGGGTGCCGCGATTGCGGGGGAAGGAGGGAGAGGGTTGGGCGACTGCGAGGGAGGGGGAGGGGGAGGGGGCGGGCCGTGCAAGGGAGGGCGAGGAGGGGTGGGGCTGCAGGGGAGGGTGCTGGGGGGGGGGGAGTAGGGCTGCAGGGGAGGGTCTTTGCGGGGGGTGGGGGAAGGGGAGGGGGATGGATGGTGGGTGGGTGGTGGGGGAAAGGGGCGGGGGTGGGGGAGTGGTGGGGGAGTTGTGAGGGTGGGGGTGGTGGGTCGGGGATGGTGGGCCGTGGTGGTGGGTCGGGGGTGGGTAGGGGCTGGTGGGCTTTTAGGGTTAGGTTTTTTGGTTAGTTAGGTTTAGGGTTGAGGGTTATTTAGGGTTTAAGTTATTTAATTAGGATTAAAGGGAAGATTAAGGTCTAATGACTAATGCAAGTCTAACAACGTTAGTCATAAGGGCATGTTGATGTATTTTTTGAAACGTGAGGGTATATGGTGAATTTGAAAACTTGCGAGGTATACGGTGCAAAAAAAAAATTAGTCAGGGTATATTGGGCAAATTTCATAAAACTATCTTTTATAATCAATTTTTTTCAAAAAAACTACCTTTTAAAAATTTTCTTTCAAAAACTACCTTATGTAACAAATTTCTTTCAATATACTACCATTTTTTTTTACATGTTACACTTTGACATTTTACACTATTCACAAATTTTACTTTGACCATCGTTTGTGATTTATACGTGAATAAAAATATAGTCATATGTGATCTTATTAGATTCGTCTTAAATGTATTTTTTTAATATGTACCTTTTGTAATTTTTACAAATACAAAATTAGAGATATATGTCCTCAAAGCTTTGCATTGGCATGCGTGAAAAGTGAAAGTGTAACATGTAAAAAAAAACGGAGGAAGTAATTATTTACTTCACTGTGGAGGAGAATCAAGGAGGTTCGGCTCTATTCTTTTGGACTGAATTAATGGAAATTCAGTTCAGTTCAGACAAATTCAGTTCAGTCCAGTTCAGTTCAATTGAATTCAGTTAGTTTCCTCTCACAGTTTTTATTCAGTTCAGTTCAATTCAGTTTAGTTCAGACAAATTAAGTTCAGTTCGGTTCTGTCCAATTCAGTCTAAAAGAACATAGCCGAAGTCCAGAAGTATGAGAAAGAAATTGAAAAGATGAGGAGAGAAATTTTAATGTAGGTTATTATTATATTAAAAAGTGAACCACATGGGTGGAAAAAGAGGAGAAAATAAGTGGGACATGTTTCCAAAAATAGAAAATGCAATAGTGTGCAGATTAAAAAGAAGCTGATAAAAAAAGAAAGTATGTAGATTAAAAAGAAACGGAAGTAGTATCATATTTTAACACTACAAGAAAAGACGACATCAACGACGGCTTTGAACCGTCGCTGATACCCTCGAAAACAGTCGTTGGCTGAATCAATGACGGTAAACAGTCGTTGACCTACAGTCGTTGCAACCGTGGTCGCTGATTTAGGCGTCAACGACCGTCTGGCCGTCGGTAGGAATATCAATGACGGTTTTCTTATTTATTAGCGTCTGTTTTTAATACCAACGTTGAGAATATGCCACCTACTGTTTAGAGTTGTCGCTGAAACAACGACGATCCTTAACAGACGTTAAAACAACGAGGGTTTAAAACAGTCGTCCAGTCAACGACGGTAAAAGTCAGTCGCGAATAGAAGCGAAACGACTGTTCTAAACCGTCGGCATATAAATACACCAACCACTTTATACTGTCGCTGGCACTAAAAGCAGTCGTTGCCTTTTGCATCTGTGCTAGCTTTACTTTCTTACACAACGACTGTTTAGCCGTCGTTTTTTTAAATTACATTAATTAGATAATAATGTACCAAATTATAATTAAACTTGTACCTGCACCTAAATATATTACACTAAACCTGTTCCTGCATCGCATTCAATATATTCAACTAAAAAAATATGCAATTTTAATATATATTACAATATGCGTAGATACTTATATAATTACATGAAATCGATTAAAATTATGTACACAAAATAGATCCCGGTGTCGGTTTTATATAATAGAAGTCAGGTTCTACAAAAATATATATCGACAAATCCAGAAACTAATAAGCTAGATGCCGATAAATATAGACACTAAATGTCTATAGTTAGACAAACTACCTAGATTAAATATATGTACGCAAAATAGATCCCGGTGTCGAGAAATAAAGTAGAAGTCGGTTTCCAAAAAAATATACCGACACATCTAGAAACAAAGCTAGATGCCGATAAATATAGACACTGAATGCATATAGTTAGACTAACTATATAGAAACTATAAGTCTAAAATTAGTTACCTAGTTGCCAAAACCAAACAAACTACAATGTCACGGGTGTCTGTGTAGCAATACTGCCATCACCAAACCCTGGGTCATCTTCTGGTCTGCGTTGTGGAGGGAGGCATGTGTTGCAACCTGAGAACATGTGGCCGAAACTAGACATGTTCCTCATCATTTCCTGCAGGAGGACCCAGTTTGACTCTTCCACCCGTGCTGCGACTTTTGCCTCCACCTCTTCCATCCGTGCAGCGACCTTTGCATCCACCTGCGCCTCAAGCTGAGAAAAAATGGACGGCTCATCATATGGTTGTGAAGAGCCATCTCCTCGCCCAGATGAAGAGTTGTAGTACAAATGATCTCCCTGACCCAACCCCTGCACTTTTTCTCTGTTCCTCCCACCAATTGTCTCCCAATACAACAGATCAGGGTTCGGCTGTGACCCCTGAGTCGTACAATCATCCAGCTTCTTGTTGTATGTCTCCTGCATTTGGTTAAATGTACTCATATTCATGCATTTTCAAGTAAAAACTAATATGTGACACACCAAACAAACTATATTTGCGTTGCTGGTAGTGTTTATGACTTAAACTAACTTAAATATACTCCTATTCATTCATTTTCATGTAAAATGGCCTAAAATGGCCTATATTTGGTTCTAACATGCCTATATTTTGTATTTTCAATCAAAACTACTATTAAATACATGAAACTAACTATATATATGATGTTTGAGGTGTTTATAACTTACACTAACTTCAAACTACTCATATTCATTCATTTTCAAGTAAAATGGCCTAAAATGGGCTAAAATGGGCTATGTGGTTCTAACATGCCTATATTTTGTATTTTCAATCAAAACTACTATTAAATACATGAAACTAACTATATATATATATATATATATATATATATATATATATATATATATATATATATATATATATATATATATATATATATGATGTTTGAGGTGTTTATAACTTAAACTAACTTCAAACTACTCATATTTATTCATTTTCAAGTAAAATGACCTAAAATGGGCTAAAATGACCTATATATGGTTCTAACATGCCTATATATTGTATTTTCATTCAAAACTTCTAATAAATACATGAAACAAACTATATATATATATGATGTTTGAGGTGTTTATAACTTAAACTAACTTCAAACTACTCATATTCATTCATTTTTAAGTAAAATGGCCTAAAATGGGCTAAAATAGCCTATATTTGGTTCTAACATGCCTGTATTTTGGATTTCAATCAAAACTACTATTAAACACATGAAACAAAGTATACACTTGTTGCTTGATGTGTTTATAATTTAAACTAACTTCAAACTACTCATATTCATTCATGTTTAGAAGTATGTACCGAGATTTGCTTTGCTTTCTTGTTTGCTGGAATTTCTCCTTTTCCAGGAACATTCTTAAAATGTGTCTTCAAGAACAACTCGGGAGCGGTAGGGAGTACTCCTCCTCTCGCTCTTTGCCCGTACACATTGTTGAACAAACGCTTTATTTTTTAAAAATACCGAAAATGTCATGTAATTTAAACTAAGTAGTAGATATGGAACATTTTTACCATCTTTCTAGCATGTTTGCAGGCGAAATAGAACACTCGAAAGTGTGACGGCTCAATTGGATTAGACATGGAGCCACCTCTTCGGTTCTTCTTCGCCTTTTCAAATTTTTCCAGAAACTTGGGGTCTTGACTTCTCTTCTTCATGGCTTCGTAGATGGTCTCCCCCAACCATTTTGGCTTTTCATTGGCTTTCTTAAGCGCCCACTACTACATTAAAGAGCAATTGCAACCCTAAATAACCGTTAATAAGTCCAAAAACCGTTACAATAGACCTATTGCAACGGTCCCTAGCCGTTGCATTTATTGGCGTTGCAATAGGTCTATTGCAACGGTTTTTGGGCCTATTGCAACTAGCCGCTCCGGGAACCGTTGTAATAGATCTATTGTAACGGTCATTTTGCCCTATTGCAACGCCACTCTTGAACTGTTGCAATATGTCGCTAGATAATCCTATTGCAACGGCAAATTAGACTACTAACCCATATGTTTTTAAGAACCTATTGCAACGCTTATACAACAACGGTCTAGAGCTGATCAACTCCTGCCCGGCCCGGTTTTTGGACGGGCTTGGGCTGTTTTTTTGGGCGGGCTTTGGACAAGCCAAAAAAGACTTTTTAGTCTAAATTTTGGGCCCGGCCCGTTTTGGCCCGGATTTGGGCCCGGCCCGCACAACGGGTAAATTTTTTTGTCCGGCCCGACCCGAACACGGCCCGGCCCGGTGTTTGATCAGGTCTACAACAACCGTTGCATTACTTTAAACAATTGCCGAATTAAATAATAATAATAATAATAATAATAATAATAATAATAATAATAATAATAACAATAATAATATAATAAAAATTAATGGTATTAGAAGTTTTATTAAGTTATTGAAAAATTAAGAAGTTGCACAATTTACTTCTTATACAAAAATGAAGCACTATACTAGTTGCTTCAACTTTGATACATGTAAACCCAAAAAATGACTTCAACATACATGCATCAAAATTTTCCAAAGAAAGTCAAATATATTCAAAATAACACAACACACTAGCTATTTCACCAAAATCTTGCCATCAACAAAAAACTTCAAACTGTAGGTTGGATGCAGTTTTCCTCCTCTATTCCATTAGTTGGTTCAACATGATGTACCTACATATACAATAAAAAAGTTAACCAAAGACAATAAATTAAAGGCGAAATTGGCCACCTCAACACCCCGAACTATAGCCGTGCACTAAACAACCCCAACTACGGCTTATTGCCGAACACCCCAAAGTACGGACCAGTGCGGTCCGGTACCATAAATGAGGCCTGCGCCCTAATTCTCACCGGATTCCCTCCCCCTTTATTATTTTCTTCTTTTTTAACCCTAATTTTTTAACTTAAACAAAAAAGGCGCGTGCCTTCATTTTCTCCTTCCTCAACTGAACAAAAAGACTTTCTTTCTCAAATTTCCTCTTACTTCCCCAAATTCCCTCTTTCTTCCCAAATGAACCATGAATTATGAAAAAGTAAAATCTGCATAGCAACAATGATCTCAGATTCATCTTCAAGTTTTAAGAACAATCCAAATACCAGTTTAGGTAATGGTAGGGTTTATTGTTGATGTCGATTGCCTGCAGTAGTCCAAACTACTTGGAAGTTCAACCACAATCATGGAAAAAGTTTCTATGGCTGCCCAATATCTAGCACTTAACTTATAGCCACTGAGAATTCCGATCACCGACCTCATTTATGGTACGGACTGCACCCAGGTCCGTACTTTGGGGTGTTCTAGCTATAAGTCGTAGTTGGGGATGTTTGGTGCACCCGCGCTATAGTTCAGGGTGTTAAGGCCAATTTTGCCTAAATTAAATAAAAAAAAGCAAAGGGAACTAGATATTGCATAACATATGTATTTTTTTTTTGTTTGCTTACTTTAATGACGAAAAATATAATGCTCCAATATATGAAGACTAATAAAAAAAATACTAGTTGATAATTAATAAAAATCTATGTAACAATTTCGCCAGAGTCTCCTTTGTAAAATGGACAAACCCAATATATGGGATAATCAAAACCTGTTTCAACTTTCAACCCAGATACAAGAATAATACAAGAACTTAGAAGCCCATCCTTCTAAAGTTCTATTTGATAAGTTTCATTTTGGACAGCCAAGTAACAATTAGGATTGGACAACCAAGTAATTAAGTAAAAAAAAAGTGCAGCAAATCATTCCAACTACACTCACCAAAATCAATGGATCAAAATGACCAACATTATAAAAATGGAAACAAACTTACCAATCGATTGTCTGAGTGCACTCCAATAGAAGATTGTCTATTTAACTCACTAGCCGAAGATTTACCATCGCTTCCTGTCTTTGTCATATTTGGAAGCATAATCTTTAATTGACCTCAGGATTAGCATCAAGTAGTTGCCTTAGTAGAGGATTAGCTTCGAATAGTTGATCCACTACTTGCGATTGCATGCTTTGTAAGAACTCTTGAGGAAATATGTAACTTGAGTTTTTGCCCCCTTTATTCAAATAAGTCATAGTCACACCTTTTCCAAAGAGTCGCACACGTCAACTATGCTCTGGTTTTTTCATCACTTCACTATAAGGATCCCTGTAGTTTGATCCTTCATGCTCTTCTGACTCTATTGCTTCCATTTGCTCCTATATGGATGTATAAAGCAACAATACTATTACATATTATGTAAATTGAAAAGATTACAACACCTTAGAATTTCAATGAAGGGCACTAGGCAAGTGTGTGAGTGGATTTTAATGAACTCCGTATCATTTCACAAAATTTATTCAACAATCATAAAATTTATCTTTGCAATTATGCCAATAAAATACTACTCTATATCAATTATAATTAGTGATCGCTTCAACATTCTAAGCTATGACCAGTAGAACATAAACCCACATAGAACATATACAAAGAATAAGGGTGAAGATAAACAGAAACCTACGATATTCTGTTTCGTTTTTCCATAGCTTGTTTTGTATGACTTTTCGGGCTTTCTTTTCCGAGAATGGAAGTATTACTGTACTAGCATGGTTCTTGGTTTTGTTCTTGCATGATTCGACTTTCTATGGTACTTCTAGTCTTTGACTATATTTTAATACTGTTGATGAATGGCAGAATAGAATAGTACTGGTTTCCTGGTGCAATTCAGCAATTGTCTTCATAAGAAATTTTGTTTATTGTTAATTTAGTCACTGATTAGATTAGTTTTTTTTTTCTTATAAAAACTGAAATTAACATTATTTTGAAGTGCAAGGATTATAAAGCTAATATTTTACATTCAAAGATGGAACAACAAGAATATACAGTGTTACAAAGGTCAAAGGAAGTCAACAATAGATTTTACAAGGGAAGCAAGAAGCCAAGAATCAAGCTATGATCCTAATATCACGCTATGTCTCTTTCTCATCTTTCTCTTATCTTTGCAATTGCAACTAGGTAGAAATCATGCATATTTTTTATATCAAAAAAAAACATGCACATTTAGTGGTGATAGGATAATATTATTTTAGGTATAATTTTCTTGATATTGTAGATATTGTCTCGGAAATAAAATATATATCTTGAGTCTTCACCCTGTATATATCATTGTATTATATTTATGATGATGTAACAACTAACAAGTCAAAGTTCTATTAAAGGTAGAAACATGACAACTGATCTGCTTCTTCAATCCACCCATAAGAAAAGTTTGTTACTTATCTTCTATAAGTAACACATCAAACTTTTGAACTTATATTGTTTCATTGCTATAGTTGACACGTCAAATTACAACGCTTATCTATCTCTTCTTATCATACCATTGAGTCATGCATTCAAGTTTGGACTCATGTGCATTGATGTTGTAACTAAACATTGAACATTCCTCTTAAGCTACATGATTATTTACAGAACAAGTCAAAAATCAAAATTTAAATACTTGTGAATCAAATAAGCAGGGGCCAAACAAATCCAAAGTTAAATGAATCAAAATTTGATAACTTCTTGAACTTGGTCATCGCTCAAGCTTGGGTCAGGCTTGACAATTAGATAACATGCAGTTAGTTTTTTTTTGAAGAGATTTAGTTATAGTATATGTTAAGTTATAGTTATATACCTGCATATTACCAATCAAAAGTACAAAGAGGATAAGCCCAAATAATTATATGCAGCAATTATCTCATATATTCCAGAATAATTGATGTCATCACACTACATCTTGATAAACACATTTCAATTGCCAAAATAAATCATCTCAAAAGCACAAAAATGCAGCAACATTAAGAACAACCACTAAACCCAATTCCCGAATTCAACTCAAAAATACCAACTTTATATAAAAATTGCCAATTAACTCATAAAAAGGAGATTTTTTATTGCTAAAAAACACAAAGAATACCTCGATGGTTCAACAAAATGGAATTGAATGTTTGGGAATTTCGGATTGCTTAAACAAATTGAAATGAAGCGTATCAATGTTGGTGAGTCGACGCAGCACGACCCCCATGCAAAGCCACCGTGAAGAACCAACGAAACCACCGTGAAGAGCCGACGAAACCTTCGTGCGAGAGCTGATGAGATACCGTCGTGCGAGAGTTGACTAAAATTAGGGTTTTTATTCACGAAGAAGAAGATGAAATTGGGTTTAGGATATGTTCAAAATTGGGGTTTGGGAATTTTAGGGTAAATTGGGATAGATGGGTGGGTTTCTTGATCATGGAGTACATTAGAGGGTTTGAGTATTTTTGGGTTTTTTACTTAACTCTCAATTGCTTAGTTTATTGCCCAAAAAGAAAAATTAAAAAATAAAAAAGGCTGGAAATATCCACAAAATAAATTAAAAGAAGGGTGGGAAAGTGAAAATGAAAATTCATTTTTTTGGCGCTAAACATTAGCCATATATCAAGGATTTCACCCTATTGCAATGGTTGTCACAACCGTTGCCACAAGGGTTGCCTTAGGATACCTATTGCAACGGTTATTGTACAACCATTGCAATAGGCTATCTATAGTAACAGCTTCTAAAATAATCGTTGCAATAAGCTATCTATTGCAACAGCTTCTAAATTGACCGTTGCTAAAACTGCAATAGGTATAACCGTTGCAATAAGGCGTTGCATTTATTCGTTAATGTAGTAGTTGCCCAAGATCGCAAGTCTCTCGACGATATGCAACTTTCATCTTGTAAGCCCTCTTCACTCGGCCTTCTAACTCGGAGCCCATTCGAAAAGACCCTTTATTCAAACATTAAACCAAGTTATTAATAAACTAATATAATCAATTTCATTCTTCATAATTCGATTCATACATACCGTGTGAATGAGTTCCACCAATGCGCCCTTGTGGCCTCGTCTACCTCACCGTAGTTGAACCAAGGTTTTCGAAAATGGCCCCCGGAAAATGTCGCTGATGGAACCACTAACCTTGTTATTATCAAACCCGAATTGAAAACCAAACAAACACGTAAATTGAGAATATCATTTGATACAAATATCATGAAGCATATATTAGCTTACAAACTTACCACAATCCAAGAGGGCTTAAAACCTTTTTTGGTGCACCCGTTCGACCCTTCACCTTCCTCCATCTCGATTGTTCGGAGTCTCCCGGTACGTGGGTACCAAAGTCATGTGCCTCCGTGAATCATCTCCCCGTGTCTCCGAGATAGGGATCCGGCTTTCTTGTAGTTCCCGTGACCGAAAAAGCTCCCTCTGAACCAAATACCCACGACCTTGGCTTTCACCTAAGCCATCTCGACCTCCGCTCCCATTAGGATTAGACATGATTACCTAAAAAAACAACAAATATATAAATCATGGTGGATAAGATTAGTCATTAGTCTAGCATCACTACCAAAGAAACATATCGTAAAATAATCAACTAAGTTCGTTTCAAATGTCATGAAAATTAAATAAAGCATGTAGCAAGTATCATAAATGAAAATGTCATAACAAGTAATCTTCAACATATCATTACAAAAGTCACATATTTTAATTGAAATGTTGTCCTTAATACAAGCTATGATATACCAAAACAAATCAAAGTGAATTCCCATCCTCGCTTAGTTCATCATCACTATCGTCATCCCAAAAACCATCATCGTCATCGTCATCATCCTCGCTTTCTCCAGACTCGAAACTAGACTCTTCTTGATCATCACCTGAGGGGACTTCGAACAAAATTTCTTCATCATCCGCTTGAACACACTCAACATCATTACCCCTTCATAATCGGGAATATCATTTGGATCACAAAAGTTGGAGTCTCAACACTTGTCTCCCGTAGGAAGTCGAAGTCAACGGGAGCATCAATCACGGACCTTGCCTTTGTCCTAAACACAGCCCACCATTGAGCACAATCTCTTTTCAACCTTGGGTACGGTGCGAAGTATACTTGGCTAACCTGGTATGATAGCACAAAAGGATCAAACTTGGGGTATTTCTTGGTGCATGTGGTTGACTTCAACTAGCTTGTATTGATAGTTGTTCATTCCCCCCGACATTGTCCATCCAATTGCACTTGAACGCAAAGTGTTATATTACCTAAGGGAACCAAGAAACTTCAATTCTATAACATCATCTAGAATCCCAAAGAAATCACCCCTCCGTCATTAGACACACACACTCCATAATTCATGGTGGACTTGTGCTTGCTTGATCCTTGTGTTTGGAAATTGTATCCATTAACATAGTATCCATTCCAAGTGCGAACTAATGTCGAAGGACCCATTGCCAAAGCAAACAAGACATCATCATTTGGTTTGTCTTGAATAACCTATTTAAATTCATTCATATGTTAAATACAACTTTGTATCAAGCGAGATTAAATAGTCAAACATACTCACTTTCGATCTAAACCAATCAAGGTATTCAGCTTCATGTTGCACCCACACATCTTCTGTACGTAGAGTAGGTCGAATTTGAAGAATGTGGTCCTCGAAATCCCTTACCATCATAACAATTGTTAATGTCTAAGTTAAAAATAACATTTAAATTTATAAATAGTATATGATTAATAACAAGTGTTTTACCTCTCAAATTCTTGTAAGATGCCTGTATTTGATAACACATATAGGTGTGCACGTTGTAGTTCCACTTCAGTTAAAAATCGTGTTCCACCTGCATTTGACACTCGACCACAATTAACCCTAAATAGCTCTGGGACATTTTCGTCGAGCATCCTATCAACTTCATTATTTACATTACGGCCTAAATCTCGTGTCTTAGTATCCATTCCTTGCGGAAAGTAGCTGGAACATAAGTTTGCAATCTCTTCACACAAGTACGCATTACAAATAGAACCCTCCACACGAGCCTTGTTACCAATTTTGCGTTTTAAATGATTAAGGAACCTAATAAGGTGGTTATGAAAAGAGTTACACAATTGCGAAGAACAATAAAAAAGGATATATGAAAATGAAGGATAAGGTACCTTTCAAAGGGATACATCCAACGGTATTGCACGGGACCACATAGCCTAGCTTCGTGTGGAAGGTGAACTGGTAAGTGTTCCATGGAATTGAAGAATGATGGTGGGAAAATCTTTTCGAGTTTACAAGGGATCTCGGCTATGTTGTGTTCCAATCTTTCCATGTCACTTACTGTGATGGTGGAGTAACACAAATCACTGAAAACGAGGCCGATCTCAAGAATAACTTTCCACACATGAACTGGAAGCAACTCCTTTAATGCACCGCAATAATCTTTTCATGAAGACTTGACGACATGGATTTTCATATCGGCTTTTACCGGATCGCATGTCCACACATCTTGTTAAGTCGGAAGCATAACCATCGGGAAATTTCAAATCTCCGACCCGGCTTGCATAATACTTTCCTTTGGACCTTGTCCAAAGGCGAAAGGTGCTTTTGGTAAAGTTTCTTTTCCATTCGCATCCTTGGTAACATGAAGTTGAGGCCTTTTACACAATTTAGCAATGTCTTTTCTAGATGTAATCAAGTGCCGATGTCCGTTTTTTCACATCCATAATTGTGTGTATGAGTTGGTCGAAGAAGTTTTTCTCAATGTGCATGACGTCAAGGTTGTTACGAAGAAGCGAGTTTTCCAAAGATGGGAGCTCCCAAAGACAAACTTTGTTTGAACCACCCTTTTTTCAACTTTTTCAAAGTGTTAAGTGCTTCGCCCATCTCGTAGCCATTGACAAGTCTTTAACACATGACCACAACTCTTCCCCAGACATGATGTGCGGTGGAGACCCTTTTTCGACCTTATTTCTGCAAAAAGCTACTTTGTTGTTACGAAAAGGATGATCTAGAGGTAGGAATTGACGGTGACAATCAAACCAAGAAACTTTACCCCCATGGTCGAGTCAAAAGCTTTGGTTTTGTCCAAACAATAAGGACAGACCTTTTTCTTAGCAAGAGACCAACCGATATAGCATGCCCTAGGCAGAAAATCACTTATTGTCCAAAGAATGGCGGCACGCATATTGAAATTTTGTTTCCTAGAAATGTCATAAGTTATTGCTCCAACATCCTATAATTACTTCAATTCCTCGATTAAGGGTTGCATGTACACATCCAAGTTTCCCTTCGGATTTTTAGGACCAGGAACGAGCAACGAAAGGAACATGAAGGGTTTTTTCATGCACATCGACGGCGGCAAGTTGTACGGGGTTAAGATGACCCGCCAACATGAATATTGACCCCCAAAATTTCTATGTGGACCAAACCCATCGGTACACAAACCGAGCCGAACATTCCTAGGCTCGGATGCAAATTCGTCCAAAGGATCTATCCAAATGCTTCCAAGCTTCACCGTCGCTAGGGTGAGCCATTGTGTCTTGGACTCTAGGATTATTGGCATGCCATGTCAATTCTTCAACAACGTTCTTTGTTGCATACAACCTCTCCGCAATCTCGTGTGATTGAGAAATAAATCATAACTTTCATTTGAACTAAAGACCCCTTAGAAGTCCTCTTGTATCTGTCGCTATCGCACACTCTACATTTGTCCAAGTGTGCATCAGTTCTCCAAAATAACATACAACCTTTGGGGCACGCATGAATCTTCTCGTGGGGAAGCTCTAATCCCTCCAACATCTTCTTCGTATCGTAAAATGTGTTACTCATGTTGTTGTTGTTAGGTATTGCTTCTTTCATTAATGAAGCAAACGCATCAACACACCTATGTGGCAAATTGTACTCACACTTCAAAGATACTATTCTAGATGCCATTTCCAACACAAACATGGAGCTCCCTTCGTACAACGGTTCCTCAGAAGCCTTTAACAAGTCAAGAAATACCTTTGCTTGAGGATTAGGCTCCTCCTCCATTCCATTAGGTTCTTCAACAAAGGGACTGTTCCGGGTTATTCCCAAGAGCATCGAAAACCATTTCACGGTATGGATTAGATATCTCTTGTGCGGATTGAGGTAACTCTTTACCATGAGAATACCAACCGTAGTAATTAGGTATAAATCCCTTCTTATACAAATGCACTTTAACCGTGTCTGCGTCATGCATACGTCTGTTCTTGCATTTCGGATAGGGGCATCTAACTTCATCCTTACCTGGGTTTTCGGGATTTGCTTTGCAAAAGTCAATGAATTCATCAACCCCTCTCAAGAACTCGGGCCTCAAGTTACGCCCATTGTCATATCTGTCATACATCCACCAATGCTCCTTCCGTTTCATGGTAACCAATTCTACAATTCTAAACCATTTCAATCACAATACTCATTAACAACCAACATACGTACAATTAAAACATTTGTGTGAAATGCATATAGATTTAAAATGATGTCCAAAGGTCCTTATCACTCCAACCTAACCCATTCTTGGACGTCTACTCCCACTAGTGAATGTATGCCGACTATTCGCTTCTACGTAAAATCCGGCAAAGATTTCCCATGAGTTCTCCAAGTAAACAATGTGAGCTTCGTAAAAGCTTACATATGTACCCAGAGAACAACATAGAGAAACAACATCACCGGATATTACATAGAAAAAAATGCATACATTCACCACCTAAGTGAGGTCAAACATCCAAGAACAATCCCCAATCGGGGACTATTCACGGTATACTCCTAATGAGTATACCTTGAACGGGTATCTAGGCACATGATGATGCCAACATATTTATTTAAACACTTAAATTAAATTTATAACATTATTGAAACTATTTCCACGAAAACAAATATGTCAAAAAACAATATAAACATTTCAAATAGTGTAAACTAAATAAAGGAATGTGCAATAAATTAATTATTGTGATAATTATATAGTTTTTAACTTTTATAACCTTTAATAAATGAACCATTATATAAACTATTGTGATAATTATATAGTAACTTAAACTTATAGAATTAAAGTAACTTAAACTTCAAAGTAATATAAACTAATAAATTATATAGTTTTTGACATTCTCTAAACAAAAGTTTTTTTAATACATTACATTTCATACCATGATGAAAATCATACACAAAAATTAAATTATAGATTTTAAATGAACAAAAATAATATAAAATACCTTATATTCAATACTAAAAATATATTCATAAAAAAAATACTAAAAATATAAATTGAAGACAAAATATGGTCAAAATTGCTACTAACCTTACAATTAAGCCAAAGAGAAACACCAAAATACTATGTAATCCTACATCATGTAGAAAATCAATTATTAAACGATAACCTTAAAGCACTTAGCAAAATTTAAACTTTAAATTAAGCAATTAACCATATAAACTAAATTTACTATTAAAATTAAAGATTTTAAAAATTAAAGCGTACCTAGAGGCGGCAGGGCAGTCCGGCGGCAAGGAGACAAGGCGAGCTCCCAAGACAGTCGGACGGCAGTCGGCCAGTGGTGTTTGGCCACCTACATTGACAAAGCCGAATTACGGTTTGGTGAGTACCAAAAATTCAAAAAAAATATATTAAATACGTAGGGTTTGGGTATTACCGGCGGCGAGGAGACAAAATTAGAAGCGGCGACAGTCGGACGGCCGGCGTACAGTGGTGTTGGGCCACCTATATCCCAAAAAGCCAATTACTAGGGTTTGATGAGTAACAAAAATTTAAAAAAAAATAGGAACATGAAGCTTCAGGCATTACCGGCGGCAAGGAGAGAGATAATGGGCTGTTGCCGGTCGTTAAGGAAGATGGAGGTCGGACATCGGCCTTCAATGGCTTCTTCTACTTCGCGCGCCCTCCTCTTCCCTTTGCCTCCGAAATAAAATCGAATGAAGAGGCCAACTTTATTTTATCTCCTTTCACGACCGTTTAAAACAATCGCCTAAACTAAAAAAATTTAAAATTTAAAATAATAATATCGCCGATCGTTTTAAACGGTCGCTCATAAACAACGACAGTTTATCCGTCGCTGTCCACTTTAAAAGCAGTCGGTGGCAACGACGGATTAAAACCGTCGATGAGTGCAAGAATAACGACCGTTATTTTAACCATCGCAGAGAAGCAGTCGTTGATTTAGCCTTTTCTTGTAGTGTAAGTTCATGTCTTATTTAGAACCTACAAAATGGAAAAATGAGGAAATATATCATCTTTACTACCATGCAAGCATATCTTATTCTCAAATTACATTATTCTTATTATATGGACACTATATATATAATACACTAAATCTCCCATTATTCATTATCCATCGTTCTTAATTAGTTTTACGATTTTTTCACCGTGCACTTCGTGGTTTTTCAAAATTCATGGGGTACCCCTACTTTTTAAAAAATGCACCAGGTACCCTTACTATTTCAATAAAATTCACGAAATGCCCTTAATGACTAATGGTGTTAAGTTTCCGTTAATTATCAACCCTAATTCACCCCTTTAACCCTAATTAAACCCTAATTAACCGTAATTAACTAAATAAACCCTAACTTATAACCCTACCCTAACCCCCTAACTTCAAACCCTAACCCCACCCCTCCCACCTACCCCAAAGCCCCCTCCCCTCCCCCACTCCCCGCAGCCAGCCCTCCCTCTCCCCCCCCACCCCCCCCCCACCCCCCGTCGATTCCTTCGATTTCCCCCACCCCCGTCGATTTCCCGCCCACCCCCATCGATTTCCTTCGACCCCCTCCCTCGTCGATTTCCCCCACCCCCATCGATTTCCTTGACCCCCCTCCCCCGTCGATTTCCTTCGATTTTCCCCCACCCCATCGATTTCCGTGTGCTGTGGTCTACTGTGTCTGCGCAGGGATGGGGGTCTCGCTGTGTCGTCGGGTGATGAGGGTGGTGTGTGCGAAGAGAGAGAAGGGAAAACCGTGTACGGTGCGGTGGTCTCGCGTGCGGTGGCTGAGGGAGGAGGGGGAGGGGTCTGGGGCGCGGGGGAAGGGGGAGGGGGCTCCGGGGGGGGGGGAGGGGGTTGCTTCGGGGTGGTGGGGGGGGATGGGGTGGTGGGGGGAGAGGGTTAGGGTTAGGGTTATGGGGTTAGGTTTAGGGTTTAGGGTTAGGTGAATTAGGGGAGGGTGAATTAGGGTTAGAGGGGTGAATTAGGGTTAATGACTAATGAAAACTTAACATCGTTAGTCATTAAGGGCATTTCGTGAATTTTATTGAGATAGTAATGGTACCTGATGCATTTTTTACAAAACAGGGGTACCCCATGAATTTTGAAAAACCACTGGGGTACCTGGTGAAAAAACCATTAGTTTTATTTTCATGTGAGAGGAATTAATATAAATTAGCTAGATTTCCATATAGGGATTATTTTCCAACAATATTACAATTTTACTTGGCAAATTTTTCCACAAGGTTATGATTCTTAAATTTCTTTCATTTAACAACTTGAGTCATTGGCTCTGTGTGGCAATACTAGATGAAAATAAACTGAAACTGATAAGTTAATTAACTTAAATTGATAAGATAACGTTGAAACTGATAAGGTGTTGGTACTGATAAGGTAGCTATTTAGCTTACATGTTGGCAAAATTAGTTGCTTAAGTTGATAAATTATTTTAGCAAAATTAGTTGTTATCAAAATTTTTAAAAGATTTTCTAAAATTTCAGTCACCTAATTTTGAAAAGGTAAAAAAATTTAACTTATCATTTAAGGTAAATATAATACTTCCCCAAACAGAGCCATTGCCTAAACTCAAAATCTAGTAAGTATTTAAAACAAATATATATAATGAGAAAAACTTATGTAGTGTTTAATATTACAAGTGATGTAATATATAATGAGAAAAACTTATGTAGCACTTATCAAATAATATAGTATTAAATTAAAAGAGTATTATATATCACGATCAAATCACACTAGCTTAACAGTACCTTGCCAACACTATTTTTTTTCCAAGTAAAGTTATTAATATAAAACAAGTTATTGTCACCTAGTTTGATCTCTATAACTTAAAATCTTTGTGCCCAACAGGGTCGTAAAGTGTAAACCTCAAGTTTAAATTCATGGCAATAAATGAGTAATTCTTCAGTATTAGCAAGTTGACTATTTAAAATGACCAAATGTGGGTATTAAACTTAACTTTCATAATGTTTCTTTAATAATAATACAAACTAATGCTTACTAAAGAAGTAGATAACTCACCAACTACGCTTGTATCCTTTGGTCTAAGTCATCGTGAGTTCGTGACGATTTTCTACATCTTTTCACCTAATTGATGTATTAGTTAGTGGTAATTAAATGACAATCTATTATTATTGTTAATATATGTGTGAAAAGACCTAATATGGCAAGTCATCGTCACTCATCACCAGGCCGATGATCCAGTTAACTTATATGTCATTTTTTTAATAATGAGTAGAGCTAGTAAAAGTTGACACAACATGACAAGTCGACAGCATGATACAAACCGGAATGGAAAGAATGGATTATTTTTGGGAGTATTCAACCCGATCGTTTGTTAAACGGGTCAACAAGACACGACACATCTTACTAAATGGATTGGGTTTGTGTTGAGACTTCTAACACGAAGATGATACGCTTGAACTCGTTTAACACAATTCCTACACAAATATAGAATATTAATATAGAAAAAATTCGTTTAAGAGTACCAGAAAGTAGCTTAACACGACAACACAACACGATCAGGACACGAAAATGGTGGGTTAAATGTTGAGAGATCTCAACACGTTTACATAATTAAACGGGTCAACACGACACGGTACATTTATTAAATAGGTCGGGTTAGTGTCAAGGATTTTCCAACCCCTTTATATATGACACGAACAAGAACACGACATGAATACGAACTTTTACTAGCTCTAATAATGAGTTAAAACTCTGATTTATTTGTTAGACAATCAATTTGAAGTGCTACAAATACATGTACGTGATGCAACAGAGTTGTTGATTGCTCAAATTGATATTGCGAGGAAGTAACTGTACGTAATTGATATTGCGATTCATCTCAGAGTTCATTAGTTTGCTTATGCATCTTCTCACCTACCATGTAGACTTTGTCTCATATCACATTTGGTGGGCCCTAGAGTTTTGCTGATACAAGACAACTTAGATTCTAATCAAATTAATTGGTTAATATTGCAAGAAAGTTTCACTTTGATGAAAAACGTATTGACAAGATGGCTTGACGATGTGGGATAAACAAAATATTTCTTACCAAGAAGAAAAGAGATAAATGAGAAGAGAAGATGTTTATTGAAATTAGGTTCTTTTTTATTTTAATTTACTCCTACATAGTACACATATATAGTAGAATGTTACTGTGAGTAGAATTTCCGTTTCGTAATTGTTATCATTCCTATGTTGATTACAGATTTACAAAGTGTTCTTGCTAGTAGTCTTAGCAATAAATGTGTCATGCTTAAGAGTTAAGAGCGAGTGACCATTATCATTTAGGTTTGTGGTTTATCTTTTTGGATAAACTTTCTTAGATGTTATATTGACTTATCTTGAAGGGTAAGTTAATTTACGGATCACAAATTCTTGGAAAAGACGGTCTCACGTTAGTCTTAACGTGAGACCTGTCCAAGTCTAAGAGATGTATGTTTTTCAAAAACGAATCAAGCGTCTACAAATTCTCACGATAATATTTTTGGCGAATTAGTTAAGTATTTTAGCACAATAGTTTAAAGCTGGTAATCTATATGTAGACTTACATTATTTTGTAGTTAAAATATGCAGTACATTAGTTAGTGTTATTCTATAATTAGTTAAGATCTATTGAGCTTTGTTTAGTTTCCAATATAAACGAAGAAATAACTTTTTTATAAATATAAAATGTCAAATACAAAAGACAACCTCAAAAAAAAATCTTAAAACAACCTAGCATTTGGAGTAATTGTACTAATTTCAGTTTGGTTCTTGGAATTTTTTTATATTCTCAAAATGACTTTTCTTCCTTGCACTTCTTCCCTTTGTTTTTGTACGATCCGGATCTAAAATAACCATTGTAGTTATCTTGATGAGCATTGTTCTTCTACAATTGGTTTTGTAGTTAGGCCGATCCCCGAGCCCAGGCGGGGAGGGCACCCGCCCGAGGCCCATGGTGAAAAGGCCCAAGCGCTGCTCTTGCAATCTGCTTTTCTCGTTAATAAACTTGCTTGCATTATTTTCACCAACCGTTGACTTAGCTCATTGGTTTGCCGCTTGACATAATGATAGATTCCATTTCATCTACATCTCGGGTTCGAGTCCTACACGCATAGTTTTGTGTCTTTCAACTTTCTTTTTTTCTTTTGTTTTCACGCAGTTTTGTGTCGTCTTTCAACTTTCAACTTTCTATTTTTTCTTTTGTTTTCAATGATTTTAAATTAGCTTCAATTTTCTATTTTTCCTGTCTTTTTTTTGGTTTTTTTTTATTTCTAGTGATTTTAAATAGCTACTTAATCTTTACTAAGTGGTTTTTTCCCTTCTCATATAGAGTAATTATGCTTATTGCTATTTCACACCCCCTTCGATTTTGTATAATTGTTCACTTTTTATGTTTACATTGCAATGTTATTTATTTCAATGTATATTACATTCAAAATGTTCGATTTTACCAAAATTGTACGAATCAATAAAGTAAGATAGTCAAATATATTAGATGTTAAAAAACGCAAATATCAAAGTGGAACTGCTAAAAAGTTGGGGGTTCTATTGTTTCCTTTTTCTTTTTTCACATTTCAAACCCAGAAAAATATAAAGATGTAATCGAAACGGTCAAAGCGCTTACACAATTTCGTAATCCAAAACCCAGACTCCAATTGACAAGACAATGTAGAGGATGACGTGATAAATTTAAGAAGCAATATATGACTCAATTTAGGTTGTCAGATCATGAAAGTATAACCAATTAACTATAAATCCAGTGGGTACCTTGTAAAAAATGTAAGCTATGAAACCCATATTCAACCGAATTTTGACCATTAATATATTTAAATTAATATACGTCAAGAATAGTAGTTGACATTGGGGAGGGTCTATTTTTCTTAGTTCGCCCCAGGGCCTCCAAATTGTCAGGGACGGGCCTGTTTGTAGTTAAGACTTTGTTTATACTTGCAGTAATATTTTTGTACGTAGACTTCTTGCAGTACCTTTCTTGCATCTTCATTATCTTGAATTTTGAGAATGAGATTGTAGAACTTTCTTGCGGTTTCATATCGCCATGGGGTTACGTTGTTTGTAACTGCTCTAGAGATTTCTCTATCCATTTCTCTTTTCCACACTTCGCTCTTTTCAAATCTAGTCCACCTTTTGCACATGTACCTATGTTGTATTGTTGTAATTGAACGCATGTGCATGATTAATTGCATGTGCATGATACTCAAGGCATGAAAATATAAAAATTCTAGCAGCATAACTTTTACATCATGTTATTTAACTATTACGAATAAATTAATAACTAATAACATTTAGGTATTAGTTATGTTTTTCATAAAAAGTTAAACTTTCAAATGCAAAAGTTAAGTTTTCGGTACCAAAAGTGATCCGATCCGATTCTTCAAAGGTTTTGCAAGTGCAAGTTATCGTCCCGATCATGGCCGGCGTAATATATTACCCTTTGTGATGAATATGTGTCAAACTCTTCTTTCACTTCAAACATGATAGACATCTTGTTAGATGAAACAACAATAAAGTAAGTGTTTGTGGACATTGCCATTGCAAACTCGTGCTCGAGATATTTAACTTACATTCAAATTAAACAACGAATTCGAGTTGTAGGCGAAAAATGGAGGAGGAAAACAATGCGGTGTTTTAGGGCGTCTCGATGGATTAGAGAAGAAAGTGCGAATGATTTATGCGTGATACCGAAATTATGGCTAATAAAATGCGTTATGTTATGGTTTCTATGATATAACTAACATATTTCGGCTTAACTAATATACTTCAACGCTTAACTAATTCATCCGAAGCAATTTAAGGCTAAGCATAACTAATAGGTCCAAGCGACTTAACTAATTCTACGTCGGGTTTGATGCACGCGCGTAATGTCAACATGACATCGGATGGTCTCACGTTAACACTAACGTGAGCCGCCTCTTAAAAAACGGACTCTATACCGAATAGCATGAATATAGAGTTAAGTCGGTCTAGAAAATTCATCTAGGACTAATAACTTGAGGGAATGTGTTTATCATAACACATCCTTTATGTCTTTTATAGCGAGGAACGACATTTAATTTTTTTTTTTGACCATTTAAGATCTTAAAAGAAAATATTTGTAAAAAACGACCTTAGGACACTTTTATTGGTTTATTAGTCGGGGCACTCCATAAAGGACCATAATTCTCTCTCTGCATACCAGGTACCCTCCAAAACTCCACACGCAAATCTTCTAAAAACCCCAATATCTACCCCCTAATATTAATTATCCTAACTTCACACCACATCATTCATAATCATCAAATCACCTCTAATATTCTCACCTCATTCTACTCCCTAATACTAAAACCCGTTGGCCTCATATTTTCCTAATACCAAATGCCTACATCCTGCTATCAGATAACATGTACAACCTATTAGGTAGGCGTAGGTTTCTACATCAAATATACTAGGTAGATTGTTTTATTCACCAAATCACCAGGTAGGCGTGTTTCTACATCAAATCTATACCGCCTAATATTAATTATCTGATATTAATGTAGAAACAATGAAAAGACCTAAATAATTGTTTCTACATTAATACTCCTCTCTTTTTTTTTATCCTTCTCACTTTCACGTGCGCGTCTCCCAACGCACTTTCGAACTCAAATATCTTTCGTTATATATTAGTAAAAATTATAATGATTGAATATTAATAAAGTACTAATTGAGACGAATCAAACAAGACTCCACATGACTATATTATTTCTTATATATTGAGAAAAATTGAGAAGATTCTCACTAAGTATGAATAGTGTCAAGATTCCAAGTGAGAAAGATAAAAAAAAGAGGGAGTATCAAATAACATATCATTAAAAAATTAGTCTTTGCGTGTTTAATGAAACGACCTAGATTAATCTTTTTAGGGTGTTGAACTCAATTGCTTGATTATTTGATTGCATAAAACTAGTCTATCAATCGTGCTAAGTAGAGGCCAGCAATGGGTTAATGTGATTGTTGATCATGTTCGTACCCTTACCCCCGAACTCAATTTTTAGTTCATTGACCAATTATGAAATTATGACGGGGAAAGCTACATTGGATAAGTCCCTAAAATGTCCTTATGGTTTCTCAATATCAAATTAGGTTTGTGAGTCTTCCTTTAAAGGAAGGTACTATATGGATAAGTCCCTAAAATGTCCTTATGGTTTCTCAATATCAAATTAGGTTTGTGAGTCTTCCTTTAAAGACGCTAGGCTTAACAAAACGTTTTTCAATTAAAACCCTTCAATGAGGAAGTCGCGCTCACACCACATCGACGATAAAAATATGCCTACAGAGACGGATAGTCCGACCCAACGCTAACATGCATGCATGTCATGTGATGTGATAATAATACTTAGCCAGTGAAGAATTAGATAAATATGGCATGTATAGGTTCTACACCATTAAGTATTTTTTTCGGGAAGCTAATTAATCGAGTAACGGATCTTCTATAAAAAAAGATCACAAATGGCTCATTGCCTCGATTGACGTGGATGTTCCAATAGAACCTTCGTTACATAAATTTGTTCTTCTTGATTCGTTAGGAGGCTCACTTGAGAGAAGGGTATTCTAACTTTCCTCATGTACCAAAAAATGTAATTAGGATTCAACTTGCGAAAATTTGTTGCTAATGTGTTGAAAGTTCACTTCGCTGGACAAATAATTAGAAATGCATCTATGAAGAGAACATGAGTTGATTACTCAAATTCTAAAATTGAAGCAATATTATACTAGTAGAAAGTATATATTATAGTAATTCATCTCAAGATTTGCTTTGACATCTTCTCACCTTCGTTAATCGGACTTTGTCTTGAATTGTAGTAGTATATACTCAACTCGGGGTGGATGTCACCGAACTTAGTTGGTAAAGTTTTGTGAGGTGGTATCCAATATACGTAACGTATCTCGTCTACATCACCGTCTTTAAGCATTTCATTTACACATAAAAACTCTCTAAATATACCTGTGGACTCTGATTTCAACTTGCAACCATATATGTGTCAATATATATTTTTTAAATTTCTTTTATTGTTTACCTTTGACTTTTTCAATACTTCCTTTACTTCAATATTTTTTACTTTGTCAATACTTTTTTTTATATTGATATTGTTTCAGTCAAATTGTCATTGAGATGTATGAAAGTAAAATTGCAATTCTTGTTCTTGAACGTCATTACTTACCTTTTAGTCTCTTACTAAATGTAACTAGTTAGCAATTACTCTTCATCATTACTTATCATCGATGGTAAATTTTTTATATTTGTTATTGAGTGAAGTTCCCAGACCAATACATATGAGTTTAAATTACTTGTAGGTTCATGAAGAATGACTGAAAATAAAAATTAGTGGGTTATTACTTAGGCTCTGTTTTTTGTAATGAACTGAATTGAACTAAATTTGTCTGAACTGAACTGAATTTGTCTGAACTGAACTGATTTGAAGTGAATGAAAACTGTGAGAGCAAACTAACTGAACTGGATTTTCCTGAACTGAATTGAACTGAACTGAATTTATCTGAACTGAACTGAATTGAATTTTCATTAATTCAGTCCAAAAGAACAGAGCCTTATTCCATGACTGACAATTAAATTTTCGTACTCCCTCCTTCTTTATTAGTTTACTCTTTTGCTTTTTTACGGTCTCCAAAACGTTTTTTTAATCTTTAATATTTTAAATTGTGCATCAATAAAATTTATAAAAATTTGATGATGTAAATTTATATTATGGAGTTAATCTAATAAAATCTCACATGATATATTTAGTACTATGTATTAGTGTTTAAATATTATCAAAGTTAATAAACTTTAATTTTAAAAAAGTAAAGGGATAAACTAACTAAAAATAGATGAGGTATAGCTTCTATGCGGTCAACAATATACTCTTAACGAAAATTGTATGCACAAGCCCATTTGGAATAACTGGACACTTTATGAGAGGCGGGCTATAAAGGGCCAAAAAAACCTCATACGTGAGTTGAAGACAAATTACCCCATGTTGAAAAAAGATGAGGAGAAGACAGAAGAGGGAGGAGTGCAAGCCCATTAAAAATTTAAAAGGTTCAATATTCAGTGTTATCCACGCAATGGTAAACTCAATTTTCTTTTTATTAACCTTTAAAGCTTTTTCACATGTACAGAACTCATGGTTTGACTCAAATTAACTCTAATATGTACTATACCTATCTCCCCTAAAAAAAAGTACTATACCTATCAATTGTCATTAATTTATACTCCATATCTAATATAATTATTTGAGGATTAAGGTTGATCTAGTAGTTATAAGACCCTCCTTGCATCTCTGTGAGACTGTGATAGGAGTTCGATTCTCACCACTTACAAAAAGGATCATCAATTTCCGCCTTTTTACAAGGGAATTCTCACTACCTTAAAAAAAGTATCTAATATATTTATTTACTAGCTGGTGGGATTGGGGGTGAGCAAAAGTCCATCCTATAAATTGTGGGTCATTAGTCCTAAAATCAAGTCATTGTTTATAAATTGGATCAGTAGAACCTCATGTCCTATAGTCCCTCTAGTACTTTAATTGTTATCCTACTTGATGTGGATACATATATATAATTGAGTAAATAGAGTAACAATAAAAAGAGAATATTAATTTAGTAATAGTGAGAGTTTATAGAGAATCCTATATCACATAAACATGAAGAGAGAGTGTAAAATAGAGGAATATTTAGTAAAGAGATCCCACATCACATGAAATAAGTAGGTTGGGTGGGGCAAAATTTTCATTTAAGGTAACATGATAATTAATAAACTGATGAAAATAGTATGTAGGACAATAATTTGAGTACAAAGGAAGCATAAAATTCACAATATTTACTTTACCATATTTATACATAGTAGTATTTATGAAAAATATATGAAAACAAAAAGAAACCATGGGAGTAATATTTATGAATGTAAATTGTTGGTCATGAGATTGTTATGTTATACAAACTGAGAACTGATCACAAGTGAGAATAATTGTTTTTAAAGTTGTATGAAATTGGCAAGAAACACTATTTTGTCCAAAACTATCTTTATAAAAAAATTCCAAGAAAACCCTTTTATGACATTTTTGGTGGCATAAAAGTACTAATTTCTACTATTTGACCAAATTTATCACTGTTAACTTTTTCTCCCCTTTTCTCCCTTGTTCCCTTTTTTCTCCCCTGTTTATTTTTTTTTTCCTTAATTACATTTCAAGCTTAATAATTAGGGATGTCAACGGGTCGGATTGGTCATAATTCAACTCCGACCCAACAAGAAATTGGATTTTAAATTCAAATCCGACAATCTAAATCTGAACCGACAAAAAATCCTAACATTTGAATCCGACCTGACTAAAAATCCTAATATCTGAATCCGACCCGATCCGACTCAGAGTTTTTATTCGCCCCATTTTTTCCAATAGAAAAATCTTTATGTAATTCAAAAAATCTAATAATTACTATTTATAATACATGATATGATGTGTGTGGCTATATATCTTTTGAGTTTTGACACATACATTTTACATAACATACATAAAATAATACTAATATTGAAATAAGACCGATTGCCACAATGAAGTATATTTGCAAAGCCAAGGAGGCTTGTACAACCGGATTCACTCTACAACTTGGCTCAATGCTAGTTCTTTC
Organism: Beta corolliflora; assembly: GCA_947648045.1. NCBI lineage: Eukaryota > Viridiplantae > Streptophyta > Magnoliopsida > Caryophyllales > Amaranthaceae > Beta > Beta corolliflora. Next base: position 79,500 of record CANSZD010002678.1, on the reverse strand, counting down.
TCAATTGGAGGCACATATAAGCTTTTATGTGAAGCTCAAGTGAAGGTGAATTGGCATACTTATGTTTGGAATAGATATTCCATTCCTAAGCACATGTTTATTTTATGGCTTACTCTTCATGATAGGCTGAAAACTAGGGACAGATTGTTTAAGTATGGGGTTTGTGATAGCATGCAATGCCCCATTTGTGACCAGGCTCTCGAATCAAGCACTCATCTTTTTTTTGAATGTGCTTACAATCGAAGTGCTTCACCGCCATCCTATCATGGTGGGAATCCAGAGTATCAAACTCGGATTATACACTATGTTAGGTTGGGTAAATAGATACCGTAAATCTTTGTTCGGAAAGAGAGTGCTCTATGCCGCTACTTATCACAGTGCGGAGAGCAAGGAACTCTGCTGTCTAGGACTTTACTTGTTTCACAGCCTGAGCATACAATACAAAACATAAAATTTAGTGTAAAAAATAGGATCCGTAAAGTCATAGGAAAGAAAGTGAACAATACAGATAGACTTTGGTTAGATAGCTTGTAAGCTTGGCTCTTTGAGCTTGTTGTTTTCTGCATGTTCCCGGTGCGGTGAGCCCTTCCTAGAAGGTACCACTAGGCTTGGTTCTTGGCTTAGGTTGTATACTTGGTTTTGGTGCAATATTATTCTTTCTTACTTGGCAAAAAAAAAAAAAAAACGCGATTGCCTCAAAATCGAAGTCGAGTATTATAAATAATACATTAATAAAAATAAAAATAAGACTAATTGTTTCAAAGTTGGAGTCAAATCGGATTTTTTTTAGGATCCGACTCGATCCTTCTCCGAGCTCATAGTCGAATTCAGATTACTTTCTTGCATAATCCATTAGGACTTTTTCTTCGAATCGAATCGGACCGGGATCGGATATAATCATGCTTAAAACCGATTTTTACCGAGAAATTTAGGAAGGCCCCCAAAAAAATTCACCCGAAAATTTTGCTCAAAATTTGGCTATTTTCGAGTCGGGCTAAAGTTGATCGCCTCTAAACAAAAAAAAAGCCTCAATTTTTGCCACATAGACCCTCTATGACTATACACAATTACACATGGTTGCATGACTTGCATCCCACATTCCCACTTATTTCACTAGCCTTATATGCACGCTATGCGTGCGAAATTATTATCAAAGTTAAATTAATTGAGTAACTACATCTAGTAATAATTTGTAAACAAAATTATTTACAAAGTTTCGTCGAAGAAAAACATTTTCATAATGCAACAATTTAAGGACAAAGAAAGTAAATGAAGATCTGATATAGTGTTTTTCTCTTGTTTCTTGTACTTGCTTTCATTATGCTTTTATAACCATATGCATTCTTCTACTATTTACAAAGTTTTGTAGAAGAAAACATTTTCACAATGCAACAATGTAAAGACAAAGAAAGTAAATGAATATTTGAAATATTGTTTTTTTCTTGTCGTATTCATTATGCTTTCCTAACCACATGCATTCCTCCACCCAAACTACGTGCGACGCATAACTGTCACTATAAGAATGTTCTGGATTGAACTCTCTAATTAGTGGATATACGTAACTCATAATCTCACTGATTATGAATACTAAAGTAATATCATCTATATGGCAAATTTATAAAGTGCATATCAAATGTATAAGATGGATTGTAGTTTAAGTTAAATGAATAAATGTCAAAGTTCCGATAAAGTAAAATATGACATAACTTATAAATTTTCTTATTTTTTTGTGTCCCTACCTCTTCCAATATATAATAGAGGTAGGGCAATCTTCATATGATCCTGATCTTCTCCACATAACATATGTATAGCACGATAAGCACGATTATTTTTGTTACTCGAACTTTTCATTTTACCTCAAATACCCCTGGATCTTTGGGATGCCATCATGGATATGGACTATCTGACACTTCATTTTAGGCCAAAACCATTAACTTTTTTTTATTAAGTAGCTAAGCGGGACACTCGGATACATACGTACCAATGTTTGATGTAGGTACCGAGTTCAAGTAACGTAGACTATTCTTTGGACCCGACGGTCATACCTTATCAACAATCATACACTATAGGATGTTGGACATATCTAATTTGATACAAAAATACATTCATATGCTTTGTTCAATTAAAAAAAGGCAAAAAAATCAAGAAAATTCAAATCTAGGAGAATTCATCATAAATTCTATAGATTTTCGTATGAATCATTACCTAGGCTCATTACAGTTGCCTTCTCAATATACAAAAGAGACATAGCATTTGCACGACATTGCCAGTAAAGACTAAAGAGGTGTTAAGGAAATAATATATATCTTGGAAGATAGTTTCCAAAAAGATGAAGATAGAAGTTTCCTAGTGCTAGAGTTTTGCCTTATTTACAATATTGTTGTACGTTATATGTTGAAAGCTTAATAATAATATTCAGCAGCTTTTCCAAAAACATATCGTTTACATGGTGTCGGAGCAAGATTGCCGACATATCTAAAACAATCGTCAAAATAGAACCAAAGATTTCATAGCAAAGCGAACTGACAGAAAAAATTAATGTACCATCTTTACACCTCACAAATTTGAAATTCCCACAGCCGAAGGCGGATTTAACGAAAGTTTATTTACGCCACCGCACGGAATACAATGTCATGAAACAAATAAGGCTAACCAAAACATCTCTGACAAAGATTAAAAACATAGGGTAAAGGAAAATAAGAAAACAATATTGGCAATGCAGAAAAGTAATTGTAGATCGCAAATTTAATAACTAAAAAAACAACATAGAATTACAAGTGTATCTATTAAATTTCAAAAATACAAAGCAAATTAACTGATATTAAGACGTAACCTAATCAAACTATTTCAACACTGAAGTGACCATAAAAATAGAGAATTCATCCAAACATTTCAATTTTCAACAATTGAACATTATGCATCACATAAGATTAGATCCGGTGAAATGATTGTAAGAGAAATCAACCGAACAACAACGGCAGATCTCATACGGGATTTCGAAATTCCAATAGAATTCAGCGGAAACAGTGAGAGATAGAGCGCAAGATCATAAAATCAACAAAAAAGTAAGATTTATTAGGATGAATAAGATAGATTGAGAGAGAGACTTACTTGGTAAGAATAAAATCGCAAGCAACCGGGAGATCTCCAAGCAAATGTGCGAGTGAAAAGGATAGAGAAAGTTAAGAACTGATTTAAATGAAGCAGTCTTTTCTTTTTTTAGGGGAAGACAGAAGCAGTTAGTTTATACGTAATATTTTTTTTTGTTTTTCTCTCTCTTATTCTATTAGATGTAATTTGCTTAATTTTTTTTTTTGAGGGGAAAAGCAAGCTAGATTAAATTAAGGACAAAGTGTCCATGAGTACATAGGGTGCCACCTCCGGAGGGGGGTGGTTTTCCCAAATCTGTTCAACACCAAAAGGAACTAGCCTTGCTAAATGATGAGCTACAAAGTTGCCATCACGTTTAACATGCGACCAAACTAGAGAATTAAAAGAGGAACAAGAAGCTAAAATATCATGAAGTATAATGTCAAGATCCGAGAGATAGAGAGCACTCTTGGAAAGCCTTCTTATCACCACTTGGCAATCCGATTCAAGAATCACCTCATCAAAACCATAACGTTTGCCAAGCCTCACTGCCATCTGAATTGCTTTTGCTTCCGCGACTTCGGGGCTCCAAAAAGCCTTAACACGACGGGTTGCAGCAAAGATCACATCTCCATTCGAATTGCGCCCCACACAACACCTAATCCAACCCATCCAACATCGCCTAGTGACGCGTCAACATTGAGCTTGAGAATGCCACTAGGAGGCGCTTTCCAGGTCTTCGAGCTCGGCACACACACAGGCACCTTTGCACCATAAATACGGGCTGAGTATGTCCCGTATTCTTCAACCAGTCGATGAACTCGGCTTGCAAGCACATGGTTTGGAGTACTTTTACCTTGGAAAACCCACAAGTTTCTTTCACTCCATAGACACCAGGCCAAAATAACACCACGTGAGACCATGCTTTTATCAAGATGCTGCCAGCTCTCAACCAAATCGCACAAACCAATGTTCAAGGAGTTAGCGCATAGAGCAGCGCAATTCAAATCCCCCCATAATCCAGCCACCCGAGGACAAGTAAAGAGAGCATGACTTGTCGTTTCAACCTCCCCACAACCCCAAAGGCAAGTATCATCATCAATAAGATGTCGATTTTTAAGAAGAGAGCGAGTAGGTAGAGAATTAGTGCATGATCTCCATAGAAAGTGACGTACCTTTGGACTTGCATTCATACCCCAAATATCCACCCAAGCTTGGTGGAAGGCGTCAAGGTTCCCTCCTTTGCCCAACATGTATGCAGTTTTCACAGAATAGCGCCCATCTTTTGTAAGTGCCCAAGTTAGTTCATCGTGAATATTCAACGAGCTCAAAGGAATTGCAAGGATGCATTTAATATCACGTTCATTAAAATGCTGTTCAATGAGGCTAATATTCCATTCCATGACATCCTTAACAATTAAATCACTCACCAAAGTAATGTCAGTTGTCGGTGAGCTTTCTATGAACCGTCCATCATCAGCAGCCACCCACGGGTCTCTCCACACACAGATGTTATCACCACTACCAACACGCCACAAGCAACCTTCTTTAATTAGAGCCTTCGAACTCCAGATACTTTTCCACGAAAAGCTGCAGGAATAACCAAGTTGTGCATCAAGAAAATCACTGTTAGCATAGTACTTGGCCTTCATAACCCGGGCAAACAAGGAAGATGGGGCACGCACAAGCCTCCAGGCTTGACGCCCAAGCAAGGCATCATTAAATACACTTAAATCTCGAAAACCCATACCACCAAAACACTTCAAAGTACACAAAGAATCCCAACTCTTCCAGTGAATTTTCCTGTGATCATTGGAGCTACCCCACCAAAATCTAGCCATAGCTGATTGAAGCTTCTGAATAATCATAGATGGAATCTTATACACTCCCATAAGATAGGTGGGCATCGCTTGAATAACAGACTTGAGAAGAATTTCCTTCCCGGCTCTTGACAGAAGCTTCTCTTTCCAACCTTGGAGTTTCTTCCAAACTCTATCAAGTACTGAATCAAAAATAGCTTTTTTTGATCTACCACCTATAGAGGGGATACCAAGGTACTTCTCATGTTTTTCCACATGCCGCATTTTAAGAAAGCTCACCAAATCCTCTCTGCAATCAACACTAACACCTCTACTAAAAGAAACCTCAGACTTATCATAATTAATTTTCTGCCCGGATGCTGATTCATATTGGTTGAGAATATCAACGATTACACTGCATTCCTGCCGGGTTGCTTTTGTAAAGAGAAGGCTATCATCTGCAAAAAGAAGATGGGAGATTTCGGGCCCACTACGGCTAGCACGAGCACCATGGATCTGCTTATCCTGAACCTTTTTCTATAGCATTCTGGAAAAGGCATCAGCAACCAAAATGAAGAGATAAGGAGATAGGGGGTCACCTTGACGGAGCCCTCGATCAGGAAGAACAGAGCCACAAACTCCTCCATTAACAATGAAAGAGTAGGAAACAGAAGTCACACAATCCATCACCAAATTCACCCAGCGACCATCAAAGCCCATAGTAAGTAGAAGCTTCCTCAAGAAACCCCACTCCACCCGATCATAAGCTTTACTCATATCGAGTTTCAAAGCAATAATGCCTTTCCTGCTGCGAGTTCTTTGCTTCATAGAGTGGAAAATTTCCAGAGCAATGAGTGCATTATCAGTAATAAGGCGCCCAGGTACAAAGGCACTCTGGTTCTCAGAAATAATATCAGGGAGGTAATCCTTCAGCCGAATAACCATAGCTTTTGACACTAACTTATAAAGCACATTACAGAGAGCAATAGGTCTGAACTCCGCAGCACCAGTGGGGTGTTTTACTTTGGGAATCAAAGCAATATTGGTGTTATTGATACAACTAGCAGACATATTACCATGGAGAATACTACTGACAAAAAGAGTAACATCATCACCAATAACATGCCAGAATCTCTGATAAAAAATAGCATGCATACCATCGGGCCCAGGGGCTTTGCAAGGGTGCATTTGTTGTAAGGCAGCATATATTTCATCTTTTGTAAAGGGTTGCAGGAGAGCGCGGTTACAATCATCAGAAACAACAGAGCTGATATGCTGCAGAACTTCATGAATATCATTATCAGACGGCCGACTGGAGGTGAAAATGTCACGAAAATAATCCTCAAAAATCATCTCGACATCCTCTTCTTTTTCATGCCAGTTACCTTGCTTGTCAAATAATCCCGCCACATAATTTCGCTTTTTCCTCTGCGAAGCTTTATGATGGAAATATTTAGTATTTTTGTCACCATCCCTAACTTCCGAAACACGAGACCTAAGATACCAATAGGCCTCATGTTTTTCATTTAAATCATCAAGGGACTTTTCAAGTTCAGCACATGCAGAGACACTGGCATCCGAGATAGGTTGTTGTTGGGCAACAAGAAGTTGTTTCTCGGTTTTAACAATTTGCACACTCAACTTTTTGAATTTCGTCGAACTCCACCCAGCTAAATGTCGAGCCATGGCTGAGATACGCTGAGGTACACGCTCACCCGCAGATTGGCTCCACGCTTCATTCACCACTCCTTCACACCCTTCATCAAGAAGCTAACAAGTTTCGAAACGAAACCCACGCCCCTTCCGCCTACTACTGCTGCGTTGTTGAGGGCGAAGAAGAATTGCCATATGGTCAGACTTGTAGCGAATGGTATGTTCAACATTAAAATTCGGGTGGAGATCCAACCATGAAGCCGAACAAAGGAAGCGATCTAGACGCTCCCTGACACGGGTCGAAGCCGAGACACCCCTCTCCCACGTGTACCAGCTACCCATATAACCCAAATCACGTAGCAAAAGGTCATCAACAGTTTCTCTAAACGAGAACATCTCCCGCCGAACTCTATCAGCTCCACCCTCCTTTTCACTATAACTCATTATTTCATTAAAATCACCACCTATCAAAATCGGAAGATGAGACTCGTCACATAAATGACGAAGCAAACTCCAAGTTTTATGCTTATCCTCCTCTTTTGGCCAACCATAAATGCCGACAAAACGCCACATAGCATCACCTACGCCAACATCACCACAAATGTGGTTTTGGGAGTAAGAAACTAGATTAAAAAGCACCCCCTCTCTCCAGTACAAACAAAGGCCTCCCGCTTTCCCAACACTAGCCACCGCAAAAGCATTCTGAAAACCCAACCGCACTTTAATATCCTCAGCTTCTTTCTTTTTTATCATAGTTTCCGACAGAAAGATGATGTCGGGGGCATAAGAATTACTCCAGCGTCGAAGCTGGCGAACTGACCGAGGATTGCCCACCCCTCGGCAGTTCCAACACAATGTATTCATAATGCTTGGCGGGGTTGGTCACCGCCAACCTCCGCCTCAAACATAGCGTCTGAAATACTAGGGGTACTCAGCTTATGACGTTTCATCATACCCATAGCATCATCAATCACCAAATCACAAGCCATAGAACGCTTGTTCGAACCTTCACAATCTGTATCCATTTTTTCACAGTCACCTTTTTCTTCCATTGAGCCACGTGCTAAACGTTTCCAAGATTTCGGCTTCACCACAACAGGAGCTTTGGAGTTTTTAATGCTCGAGAAAACAAAAGCTTCAACAGGTGATGTAGTAGATGAGTGTGGGGACCCACTACCAATTGGTAAAGGTATTGAATGGCATTTAGTGCTACTGCCATCAATTACCTCCACCTGCACCGCAGCATTACTCACCATAGGTGATTCTTTAATAGGCACAAGATCCAAACCATGAGTATTCTCCACAAAAGCATGTTGTAAAGGTAATAATTGGTGTTTAGTGCTGCTGCCATTATTATCATCCAACTGTGTTGCAATTTTGTTCACCATATATGTTTCAAAAGCAGGCGCAAGATCCAAAGTAAATGAGTGCTCCAAAATTTCGGGAACAACACTGGTCTTGATTATAGGAGCAGCATCAGATTTCGAGCCTGGGAAAATAATTTTCTTGCTAGCCCTAAATTTTTCATTCTCCTCAATTTCTTTCTGTCTGCCTTTTCGAGGAGTAGCCCTCAGAACTGAACTCCACCCTAGATTTTCCTGCTTGTCTTCTTCAGGAACTAAATGACAATTCCTCTCAGAATGACCCATCACACCACAAGCAAAGCAAAAATATGGAAGGCGTTCATAAGCAAAGTCCACCTGAATTTCTCTACCTTTTTTATCTTTCAATTTACGAAATCTACGCAGCGGTTTAGTAACGTTAAGCATAACTTTAATCCTCCTATATCTGCCAATACCTAAAACATCTTCCTCTAACTCCAAAATTTCCCCCATGTTACCAATGAGAGCTTTAACTATTTCATCAGATCTATAGTTAAAGGGAAGATTTTTAATGCGCACCCAAAAAGGGGAATGATTGATTGTTACCTGATCGGGTTGCTCATCACCATCAGCTTCTTTCAATAATATTAACATATTATCAAAACACCATGGTCTTCCTTCAAGAACCTTATTCATATCCCTCCAATGAAAAAATTGGAAAGCAAAGAAATTAGGGCTAAGGATCCGAATGACTAGGCCATGAGACGGTGCCCAAACACCAGTGATGGTACGCTTGAAAGCGTCGATATTGAAAGATCTCTCTGTCAACAGTCGCCCAAAGAGGACCAAAGACAGTTTGTGCTCCTCGTTAGGGTTTAACGCATCAAGTTCTAGGACCACTTCTTCTTCATCGTCAATTTTCAGATTTGAGACTATGTTTGCAATCTCCTCAGCCATACTGAGGAGCGATGACCGCCGCGGTGGGGGGCGACCAAGGGTGGTAGGGTTTTCCACGGGGGAGAGGAGATCCTTTCTTTCAAGGGAGTGCTTGAGTAACCACCAACTTTGTAATTTGCTTAATTTGTTGGGGGTAAAATAGGGGTTTTCATATTTTGGTGTCCTACCCCTCTTGACATATAGAATGGAGATATCGAAATAATCAAACACATACTTCCGTTGTTCTTTTTAATTTACTCACTTCACTTTGACAAAAATCAATGAGGAAGTCCAAAAGTATGAGAGAGAAATTGAAAAGATAAACTAAAAAAGTTGAGAGAAAAAAACATGCTATACAAAACCCTAGTCGCCGCTTTTCTTTCTTTTCTCTTTCTCGCAAAACTCTTCAAAGAAACCCATCTCCACCGAAAACCCCAAGCGGTGGGGGGCTCGGCAGCTGCCGCCTCGCTGGTGGCCGTCAAGCCCTCTTCCCCTTCCATTTCTTTTTTCATTCTTTGTATTTTATTTCGCTAGGTTTATCGTTTCAATAAGTCCCATCTGTGTGATGGCTTTTGTTCCCTTCATGGAATTTGGAGTCATCCCCTTCGTGGTGGGTCAATTAGTCCTGTTTTTTTGTTTATTTTTTGTGTATGGATCCAGGGATATTGATTTGGAAGTTTCGTCTTGCAGATTTGTGGAACTGGTGAAGCATCATTTTGCAGATTTGGGAAATCATACTCTCCGGCTGAAAATCAAGAATATCGAGATGAAGGTCAGATTTCAGGTTACTATTATATCAGACTTTAACGATGTTGAGTCATCTAAAATCGATTATGGTTGGAATGTTACCATATCACGACAGCGGTCCCGAAGAGTCTACATTAGTAGCGTCGACAGATTGATATTTTAGATTATCTTTTTTGTAAGGGTTATTATGATTGTACATGTGGTATGACGTTTTATTAATGATAATTTCCCCATTCCCATTCAAAAAAAAATAAAAAAAAAGTGGAGAGAAAAATTTAAATGTAAGTTATTGTAATATTAAAAAGTGGACCACATGGATGGAAAATAGGAGAAGATAAATGAGACATGTTACCATAAATAGAAAATGCAATAGTTTATAGATTAAAAATAAACAGACCAAAAAAAGTATGTAGATTAAAACGAAACGGAAGTAGTATCAAATTTTAAGTTCATGTCTTGTTTAGAACCTACAAAATGGATAAATGAGGAAATATATCATCTTTACTACCATGCAAGCATTATTTGCCCATCTTATTCTCAAATTACATTATTCTCATTATATGGACACCATATATACTATGTCGAAATTAATCAGACACATACTCGTTCGTTTATTTTTAATTACTCACTTTACTTTGGGGGAGAACCAAGGAGGAAGTCCAAAAGTATGAGAGATAAATTGAAAAGATGGAGAGAGAAACTAAAAAGGTAGAGAGAAAAAATTAAATGTGGGTGGAAAATAACATCATCCATCTACAAAGATAGAAAATGCAAAAATAGAAAATGCAATAGTGTTTAGATTAAAAAAAAAGGATCAAAAAAAAATATGTAGATTAAAAAGAAACGGAAGTAGTATCAGATTTTAGGTTCATGTCTTGTTTAGAACCTACAAAATGGGGAAAAAATGGGGAAATATATCATCATTACTACCATAGTACCGTGCAAGCATTATTTGCCCATCTTATTCTCAAATTACATTATTCTTATTATACGGACACTATATATATAATACACTAAATCACCCATTTTTCATTATCCATCGTTTTTTATTAGTTTTATTTTCATATGAGAGGAATTAATATAGATTAGACTCTCATAACATCATCCATCTACAAAGATTTTCTACGAAACCACAGTTTTGATTTCATTCCTGAAGAATGATTTTCTATTTACTAGTACGAAGGTGTAATGTGTCATATTCTTTTTTATTATGCGTCAAACATACAATAATTTAGTTGATTTAGTTCGAGTATGCTTCTTAAAATCTGTTTTTTCATGGAAAATTTGGAATTCATTGATTTATCGATTAGCCTATCTAATATGTTACGTATATAGTCAAGCTCAAGTAACGAATTGCAAAATCTTACAGCTTATACTCCCAAAACATATACCAAGGATCCTTGGGTCCAATGGTACGGCTTCCTATTTCCCACATGGGAGACCAATGTTCAAATCTTGGTGGAAGCAACATTTCAATATTGTTGGGGGGGGGGGGTTTGGGGCTTGTTGGGCCTCTGGTGAGTGGCGCATGCGGCGGCCAGGAGGAAATTAAATCTTACCACGGGTTCCTGAAAGGGGGCCCAAAAAAACTCTCAAAACATATTATAGTAAATAACAATATAGGATGAAAAAAATCTAAGTAAAATAGGGATTATTTTCCATCAATATTAAATTGAAAATAGGGCCCTAAACAATTTTAGGTAGCGAATTATTCAAAAGGTTATGATTCTTAAATTTCTTTCATTCTACAACTCAAGACATTGCCTAAACCCAAAATCTAGTAAGTATCCAAAAAAGACATATATATTTACTGATATATACTAAGTAGTGTTTAATATTACAAGTGACATAATATATGTATATACTAGCCTTATATGCAAGTGATGCCTGCGTTAATTTCAAAACTTGTTATTCTATTATATACTCTATCCGTATTATAGTTGTGATTACACTTAAAATGTAAAAAATAGTTAGATGAATTTAGATATATTAATTCGCAAATGTAAAAAACGAAAAAAGGTTGTGAGTGATTTTTAATATTAATTTTTTGTGAATGAATTTTGAACAAAAAGAATAAACATAGTGAGTTGGTTTGACTGAATTAAAGAGTATCAAATATAGTGAGTGTTTCAGACTTTTCAGGTCGACGTTATGTATACCATCTTCTCTTATTAAAAAACCGAATCGCTATTTACCGTCCGTATTTACTTGAAATCGTCCGTATTTTTTTCATTATATACCCCCCATGCCCCTCCCCCTTTCACCTCACTTTACCCTCTCCACTCTCACCAAACTTAAGCTCTCTCTCTCTCTCTACCATCAAGCACTAACACCACCACCACCTTCCGAACACCATCGCCGGCCGACCACCACACACCACCGGAGCACCACCACCGGAGCACCACCGACGCAAAATGTCCGATGAAGGACCGTCAACGCCGCCGGAACGAAATGTGGTAAGTTGGAATTTTTTTTTTTTTAAGTTGCCGGAAAATTTTTTTTGGCCACCGGAGCAGGGTAACGGATCGAAATTCCGTTACCCCAGTGGAAGAAACGGATGTAAAACCCGTTGCTTCCACAGAACCAACGAACCAAAAATCCGTTGCCTCTGTGGAAGAAACGGAAAAGTGATCCGTTACCATGGTAACGGATCACTTTTTCGGCACCACCACGAGGTAACGTAGATCTGATCCAGTTACCTCTGTGGTGGTAACGGAAAAGATATCCGTTACCGAGAGGCGGTGGTAACGGATTTCCTATCCGTTGCCCCGCATTTTCGAAAAAAAAAATATCTTTTGTAGCCTCGTGTTTTCCAAGCGAGGGGTTGGGGGGGAGGGAGTTTGGGTTTTTTTTTTTTTTTCTTTTTTTAAAATTTATGTTTTGTTTATGTTTGTAGTAATTTATGTTTTTTAATAATTATATATTTATGTTTATTTAAAATATTTATATTTGTTCCTAATTTATTTATTTATTTATTAATAATTTCGTTTGAATTAAAAATAATAATTTGTGTTTATTTGGGTTTTTATAATTTATGTGAATAGTTAATTTGAATATATTAATTAAATGTTAATAGTTAATATGTTCCATTTAGTTAATATTTGATTTTCCGTCATAATTAGTATTGATTTTGTAATTAGCGAATAATAGTACATCCGTTTATGTTAATTTTGTTAACGAATATTTAGTTAATATTTTTTGATATTGTTTTCAAATATGTGAATAATATTATTGATTATATGTTGTCTAATTGAAAAAATGCTAAACATTATAGGCTTATTTGCCGGACTTTGGGGGTGATTATATAGATTATAATCACATGTTTTATAATGAAACACTATGGGCCGAGAAAAAGGAACTACAAGATTGGGTTAAGAAAAGGGCAAATGAAATCGGGTTTGTGATGATTATTATGTCAAATCATAAACACGATCCTAGTGGACGAGAATATGTATATATGAAATGTAACCTAGGCGCACCATATAGGGGTGAAGGTAGAGATCTTAGTGTAGCGAAACGGGTAGCTTCAAAGACAAAAGCACGTGGGTCAGTAGAGCGGGAGTTAAGGTTGAGTATTTGGAGTACCCGGATCGAATCGGATGGGTGATCAAAGCGAGAACGGGGGATTAGGGGCATGCACAATCATGAGTTCATTCATTACCCCGAGGGCCATCGACCCATCGGCGGCCTTAGTCCGGCGGCAAAGGTATTCGCTCGCGATATGATAAAATCGCACGTTAAGCCCGCTAGTATAATGAAAGTCTGTGAATGAAAAATTTCCCGATGATCATCCAAATATGAGACACTTGTACAACCGAAGGAAAAGGATAGAAGGGAAGCAATGGATGGTAGAGACGTGATGCAACACTTCCTTCACCTTGCTCGAGAGAGCGACTACCTTCACCGGATTAGGCAAGACGAGGAGACAAATGCAATGATCGGCAGCATTCATGGTGCACCCTCGTTCGGCAAATATCCTCCGAACTTATCCACTTGTTGTTGGTATGGATGCAACATATAAAACCAACAAATATAACATGCCTTTTCTAGAGCTCATTGGGATGACGCCGTGCAACAAGAATTTTATGGTTGGGTATGCTCTGATGGCCAACGAAACAGCTGATAGTTATAATTGGGTGTTGGACAAGTTTAAGTTGCTTATTGGAGTGAATGTTGTCCCTGTTACACTCATTCTTGACCGTGATTTGGGCCTTATGAAAGCGATCCAGGAAGTGTTTCCTAACTCCGCACATTTGCTATGTAGATGACATATCAACAAAGACGTGCGAGGCTAGAGTGAGTAACATCATGGGCAACACCGATGCGGGTCCGAGATTCGTGAGCCGAACTTGGTATCGGATAGTCAACGCAACCGACGAGAGGAGTTATGAGGCCGAGGTTGATAATATGAGAGATGTGTACGTAAAGTGGCCTAAAATAATCCAATACGTTGAAACAACTTGGCTTGTGTACAAAGAGAAGTTTGTGCGGGCATGGACGGACAATGTACTTCACCTTGGGAACACGTGCACTAGCCGAGTTGAAAGTGCACACTGCACCTGAAGTCTTGGGTTTTTAGTAGCACAACCTGCCTTGGACTCCATCTTTTCTATTGCTCACAAGTGAGATAGAAAATCGGGTGAAGAAGGTTGAGAATGATTTGGAGGAAAGTCGGCGTCGGCACGGAATATTATACAAGACTCGGGCATTGTATCAATTAAATGGTCGAGTCTCACATTACTGTTTAGAACTGTTCTTGCATGAGGAAAATCGTATGCGGGAGTTAGGCTACGAGGTATATCGGCGTTGCGGTTGCTCGTTGAGAACCACACATGCAATCCCCCGTGCATGCGCCATACGGAGACGATTGGGAGGCGAACGAGAGTCCGCACTGACGGACTTACATCCTTATTGGACTACTTTGATCATTGGTGATGGTGTCAACAACCCCGTGTTTGTATCGAGGCAGCACAAGATTCTCGGTACTTCTTAGAGTTGGTTGAGCGGGTTCAAAGTAGTGATCTCGCCGTATTGCGGAGCGCTACCCGGGTTCTAGAGGAACATCTGCGTAATCCGGGCGATTCGGCTTTTGAGCCCGATATTATCGAGAACCCCAAAGGGAGACCACGCCGAAAGAATCACCCAAGTACAAAACGAAAGAAGAGTGGCTTTGAGCACACATCCGGTTCGTCTTCAAAGAGAAGCGAATCTTCGGGTTCGGTTATGAGCTTGTCAACTTCTACGAGTAATATGTTTGTTAATTGTATGTATTGATTATTGATAACATTTATTTGATACGTACTGATAAATTTTATGTTAATTAATTTGATTGTTGTAGGTCGGGAAAGCGTGGATGGACAAGATGGTGTTAGTGGATTTCCATTTTACCGCAGGATTCCTGGGATTCTTCGCCCATTCATTACTAGATGGACTAATGTCCGGAGCGGACGGTATCGTGGATTTCGAATTGCGAGATTGTTTTTTAGGGAGTGAAGACCATTGGGGTTTTATCCGCCAAAATATGGCAAATGAGATTGCTTGCTCATCGGGATGTTTACACACATATTTATTATGATGGGATAGACGCAAGCAATAAGGCGCATTATTTGGAATGGGGGCAGATTCGA
Source organism: Beta corolliflora (assembly GCA_947648045.1). NCBI lineage: Eukaryota > Viridiplantae > Streptophyta > Magnoliopsida > Caryophyllales > Amaranthaceae > Beta > Beta corolliflora. The sequence continues at coordinate 64,326 of CANSZD010002678.1, read as the reverse complement.
GGCTCATTGGATGGTTACTTCGCAAGACTTGTTTCCTATTGCGCGAGATGTTCAATGCCGCAGTCATTTTAGTAGGACTTGGCCCGAGAGGGACAACTATATCCGTGTATCACTTGTCCTTCCTTGGCGTGCTTCTGAATACACGGTGGGTCCAACTAACGAACTCGTAATTGCACATCTTGGTACCTTTCAGCATTATATTAGACTAGAGTTACTTCCCGGATCACCGGTACCACCTATTCATAACTTGTGGCATAACATGCATGAAGATAGTGTTGATGGTTGGGATCCGTTTGTATGGTGTGCGACGCGCTTTATGGGATGAGTTACTCTCTTCTTAGTATATAGTACATAGTGCGATCTATTCATTGTAATATTTTATGTAATGTATTTGATAAATGCATTTGTAATTATTAATACTATTTGATAATTGAATTTGAGCCGAATAAGTAGTATTTGATATGATATTAATTTATAATGTTGGATCATATTAATTTATAATGTTGGATCATAATAAGTTGCAATGATTCAAATTGAAATAATAGGTTGCAATGATTCAAATTGAAACAATAGGTTGCAATGATTCAAATTGAAATAATAAATATCATCATAAAACCAAAGTCATATATACCTAACAAAGTAATATCATCAAAAAATGTAACTACATAATACACCCAAAGTAATATCATCAAAAAATGTAACTACATAATACACCCATACATAACTAATGGAATGAGAACACTGAAATGCAAAGACTACATGTCATGATGATGCTCGTCCTCGGCGGCGTCCCGTGCCCGATCTAGACGCAATGCAAAGATCCCAATCCCGAGCGAGGTCGGCCAACATCTCATATGCCAAAGAAGTGTTGGGTCGCCGGGTCATTGTGCCGATCCTCCGTCAACGCTCTCGTGGCGTCAAAATGTCGGGCCATCCACTGCAAAAAGTCAGTTAGTTATGTTATGTTATGTATCAATAATATAACATATAAAATAGTAAACAAATAAATGATTATATTGCGTACATAGTGGGTGTTTGAAGTGTTGGCCCGGGCGGAATATGCGTCCTATCTGCAGCAATGAGGGTAGGATGGGAATATGTACAAAACCAATCCATGTACTCCCTCGAACACTCTCCGCGACGAGTAACCCGTCTCAACTGTGATACGTTGAGACCCCCAGCATATGGCGTGAACCGCTGCCATGCAGACTCAGCTACTGAGACCGAGAATTGAACCTCATACCTCTTCGGGTTGCTCGGTCTGTATGCGAAATCGGGGCGAATAGGAGGGGTAGGAATGACTCGAACAAAACCCAACCGTCGCAAGTACACGATCCGGGTTGTACGGCTCAATGATACCTCGATAACGTATGAAACCGACATACAACGTCCTCGAAATCATGGCGGCTGGTCATCCCCATATGGCGTCCGATCGACACGAAAACGGATAAATGTAATAATTTCATGTTACTAACGTAGTAGTAATATATGAGAACATAATAATATATATTTTACTAATGCATTAAATATTCGTACCTCGTAACTTTGAAGGTTGTCCAAGCGTCTACGAATGGACTCCAGTCGGACGAAATCCTTGCCGACGATGTGATAATCCCACTTCCGTGCCCGGGGATCATGATCACTGAAGGCCAGCCCCTCTCGCTGTGGTCGGAAACACGGGAAGTACTCGTATATCCAGCACTGGAGGAGCGTCAGACACCCGGCAACCTTGTTTGCTATCCGCTCTAGACGCAACCCCTAGGCGACGATATAGGTACGCCCAGCAAACGAGCCCCACGAGTAAGTATGAACCGAATCAAGGTCATCCGGCTCGGTTATGTTACGGGGCATGAGGCGGGAACCACTCTTATCGGTGAAGAGGGTACACCCAAGTGTCGGGGAGGAACCATGCGCGAACCCGCACGTCGCCCGACGGCCCTGATCCATGCAAGTGATCGAAAATCTTCCGAACGGTAACGCCACCGTTCCTCCGGACTCCGTGAGTCCTCACATAATAACTCCTCACGAGTCAAGCCGAGGAGCTCCTCAAACCGTACATACAACTCGGAAGTCGGCAAAACAAACTAACGGTCCCGACCCTCAATAGGAACACGTAGGATCCGCCAAACGTCATGTAACATGATCGTCATCTCTCCAAAAGGCATGTGAAACGTGTTCGTGTCTGGCCGCCAACGCTCTACAAACGCGTAAGTAATGGAAAGTCAAGGTGCCCAAACATAATCCCCGGTAGCCGGGCAATACAAGATCTATCCAAGCGGCGCAACGACTAGCTGGGAAACCCCAAGTCAAGAACGGATCAAATGCATTGGAGCGGTTATGGCACAACATAACATCCCTAGCAAGTCGTATCGTGGTATATACGGGAGCCGACGTGCCCCCGCCAACTAGGAATCGGGGTACCGTCAAGTGGGCCCCCGGGCATCGCCTCGGTAACTAACCACGAAGTATCCCTAGCGACTCAGCCACCGCTCGACGGACCTACTAGATCCGGAACTCGACCCCAGAAACAAACCTCCCTCTACTACCCTTCCTCACGAGGCACATGGGAGGCGGCTTCACCCACATCGGCTCCATCGTCATCTCTCATAGCATGATCTAACTCCCCGCTCGTCCCCAATATCCCATCCAAGACTATCGAGGCGCGTCCTCGGGAATAGGCATCCGGCTAGCTCCGAGCATCGATCCTCGCCCTCCTACTAGATGCATCAACACCACGAGATCTAGTGTGTCGTGGCGTCGATCCCTCAGGACCATCAAGACCCTAATAATACATTATGTTAATTATTTATTATTTATTTAATGTCTACGTTATTATATTGTAATTACTACTAATCTATAACCATTGACACTCTAATAATTACTTAACTAAAATTATAAGGAAAACTAATACTAAGATGCATTAACATTGGTGATGGTGTTAACATAATATTATTAAAATATATTAACATGCGCAAAGTAAGTAAATTAGGGCATTATTATATAACTATTCACTTTCTAATAATTAATTAACTAAAATTACAACAATAAATCATATTAACTTGCTAATATCATTAGTAAACATGCTAATAAAAACAAATACCATACATAAATTAACATGTTAATAAAAACAAATTAACATGCTAATATCATTACAATAAATAATCGTAATATGCTACTAATATAAAATAATAACATGCTAATATCATTGAAATATTTTAATAATATAATAACATGCTCAAATCAATATATTAACTTATTATATAATAACTATTAAAATTAAATAATACTATTATCACATGCTATTAAACAATTAAATAAATTAAATCAAATAAATTAAATAATACTACCATGTTACTAACATGCATTAACATAATAATAATAAAACCTAATTACCATATTATCACACAAATTAACATATTAACTATTCCAATTAAATTAATATATTCAAATAACTATTGACATTAATTATAAAAGCCCAAATAAACACAAATTATTATTTTTAATTCAAACGAAAATTATTAATACATAAATTACGAACAAACATAAATTATTTAAAATAAACATATAAACATAATTAGAAAAAAACAGAAATTAATAAAACATAAACATAAATTAAAAAAAAGAAAAAAAAACCCAAAATCCCCCTCCCTCGCCGGAAAACACAAAGAACAAATTTTTTTTTTTTTTTTTTTCGTAAATGCAGGGCAACGGACGAGAAATCCGTTACCACCACACGGTGGTAACGGACATCTTTACCGTTACCACCGCAGAGGTAACGGTTCAGATCTACGTTACCTCTGCGGTGGTAACGGAAAAGTGATCCGTTACCACCGTGTGGTGGTAACGGATTTCTCGTCCGTTGCCCTGCATTTACGGAAAAAAAAAAATTTTTTTTTCCTCGTTTTTCCGGCGACGAGTGGGGCAATTTTCCGGCAAGCCTACGTTGGTTTTGACCACAAATAACTACAAAACTAACCTGATTTGAAGATTCCCCGATTTCCTTTCCCCTTCTTCCTTGGGCCCATTCTTTTTCCGGCGTGTTGTGGTGGTGGTCGGCGTCGGTGTCTTCTTCGTCCTCGCTCCGGTGGTCGCCGGTGCGGCCTTCCTCGCCTCGGTGGTGGTGGTTGCCGTGTGGTGGTGGTGGCGGTGGTGGTGGTGGTGGCTTTGGGGGTGGTGGTGGCTTTGGTGGTGGTGGCTATGGTGGGAGTGAGGAGTGAGAGTGAGAGAGTGAGAGAGTGTGGGGGGTATGGGGTAGTATTTGTAGGGGGTAGTTTAGGAGTATTTTAAAAAAAATACGGGCGATTTCAAGTAAATACGGGCGGTATTTAGTAACCCCCTTAAAAAAAAGGCAAGATATTTTGTCCATTTAATTTTTTGATTGAAATATTTGATGCATATACCATTTTTAACTTGTTTAGAATGGCAAGTTGAAATGCGGAAGGGTTAAATTATTTTCTTTTGTAACTTTTTTCATTTCATTAGATCATTAAGCTAAGGGTAATTTATTATTTCTACAGGGGGACACCATCTTCCTCCCCTATATATATATATATATATATATATATATATATATATATATATATATATATATATATAAGTGAGTTCATATGAGAATGCATACTTACATGAGAAATGAGAATGGATTCTACGCGCTATAACTCTAATGAACAAGTGATGTAACTCTAATGAAAAAGTAATGTAACTCCAAAAAAAAAAAATTCAAAACAAAAAAAAATTTAGGCTTGAAGTTTTTTCGGGGCTATAACTCTAATGTACAAGTGTTGTAACTCTAATCCAATCGTGTCTGGTTGAGATTCATTCTCATTTCTCATGTAAGAGACATTCTCATGTGAACCTGCCCCTATATATATATATATATATATATATATGTGGTTGTTTGGTTGACATGAGAAAACATAGGAAATAAAAATTCCTAGGAATTGAAAATTTGGTGAGTTGTTTGGTTGACAACAAAATAGCAAAATGAAGGAATTAAAAATTCCTAGGAATTTTGAGTTCCCACAAAATGGAGGAATTTACTTACCTAGGTCCCCTAGGTAAGTAGAAATTCCCATGGGAATTTAATTCCACCATTGTCAACCAAATAATTTAACCAATTTCCCATGAATTTGATTAAGTAATTTATTTCCTATGAATTGCAATTTCATGGGAATTTTGACTTCCTATGTAAACCAAACGACCACTATATATATATATATATATATATATATATATATATATATATATATATATATATATTCTTCTGTAGCAATTATCAAATAACATATAGTATTAAATTAAAAGAGTATTATATATCACAATCAAATCACATTAGCTTAACACCACCTTGCCAACACTATTTTTTTCCCAAGTCATTGCACAAATGCTTGGGTGTAACTGTTACACCATAATTTATGGTGTAACAACCCACCAACCACCACTTCTTTTGTAAAAAGAATTCAAATGACATGAAATAAATGACATGAGATTCATGCCATTATTTGTATAGTTCATGTCATTCTTGTTGGAGTTTATGTCATTATGCATGTTACACAATAAGTTATGGTGTAACATGTTACACCCAAGACACGCTCAAGTTATTGTGAGTTAGTCTAATAAAAGAAGTTATTGTGACCTAGTCTATATATATATATATCAAAAACCCAAAGCAAAAACATGCAATGTTGCCACATGTACTTCCACCTCCCCCACACAATCAAATGAGACATCTAAAACCCAAAGCAAAAACATGCAATGTTGCCACATGTACTTCCCCCTCCCCCACACAATCAAATGAGACATTAAACACTCGAAATGTGTGTTTAAAGACTCAAACCCATGACCTCTTATTTGAGATATTAATGCACTAACCAACTACTCTACAATCTCATGTTGGTCTTTGTAGGGGAAAAAATCATATAAAGACAATATAATAATTCTATTTTTAAAGCAACTAAATACAAATGTGTATTATATTAATACCCATAAAGCTAATGTTAATAATAGCGTCTTCTACCTCTCAGTACTCTGATATATATTAAAAAAAGTTCTTCAAATTTTTATAACCTCCGTAGTTTACAATATTACACCATTGAATTGCATCGTTATATTCTTACACATTAACTTAAATTTTAAAAACAAAATTGTATTATATTATTTGTAAGTAATATATGTACTCTCTTGAAGTCGAGGGTTATATTGATGAATAATTCATATTATAATTTACTATGTAGAAAATTTTAAAGTAACTGGAAGATAATTTCCTGAGCACAATCAATACCTACAACTCTTTTTTTCCACTTCTCTCAAGCTTTTGATTTAGGAAAAATTGTCAAAAATAATCCGAAGTTTAGGGCGTCTTCCACCATTAATCCCAAGTTTCTTTTTTCCTAGAATAATCCCAAGTTTGTATGCCATCTTCCAATATTGGCCTCAGGTCAAAGGTGACCTCTTCAGCAGGTAAAAAATATCGAGGGCCCAATAATTTTTTAATGTCTTTATTATTAGGATTTTTTGATGGAAATAATCCCACCTTTGAGCGATCCTTCCAAAACAGTCCCACCTTTCATAAATTTGGGAATAATCCCACCTTTGTGGGACATTTGTAAAAAATGGGTCTTTTTACTGGTCACCTGTTCAAAAGGTGATGACCCATCTTTTATGTTTTTTTTTTTTAAAAAAAAGCCCTCCCGCCCCTAAAGTGCCCACCCCCCCCCACCCCTGAGTCCCCCACCCCCTACGGTCCCCCCCCCCTGCGGTGCCCACCCCCCCCCCGCAAACCCTCCTCCCCAAGAAACTCCCCTCCCCAGTAAACCCTCTCCCACCCTCACTCACAGTAAACCCCCCACCCACCCCCACAGGAAGGCGGCCACCGCCCACCCCACCTTCGTCTTTGGCCACCACCACCCCTCTCTCCCCATCGCCCCTCCCCGTCGCCCCTCCCTTTTGAATTTCCGAGTAGCGAGAAAGAGAAAGAAAGGAGAAAGAGGTAGAAAGAAGAAGGGTGGGTGTTTCTTGGAAAGCGCGCGAGCGGTGGGGTTCGCCGAGAAGCGCGCGAGGGGAGGAGGGGCGGTTCGCCGGAAAGCGCACGAGCGGGGGGGTCCGCGGGAAGCGCGGGGAAGGGGTTTGCGAAGTGAAGGGGGGGAGTTTGCGGCAGGGGGGTGGGGACCGGGGTGGGGATGGGGTGGGGGGGGGTGGGGTGGGGGGTGGGGTGGGGGATGCCGGGGGTGGGAGATGCCAGGTGTGGGGGACCGGGGTTTACTTGTGGGTGTGAGGGTGGGGGGTAGGAGTGGGGGTGGGGACTGCGAGGGGGTGGGGTGGCTAGGTGGTGGTAATTGTGGAGGAGAAGAAGTAAAGGAGGGAGAAAGAGAAAACCTGCATTTGCAGGTTACTGATACGCTCAAGTTATACGGTGTTCATATTATATTTTGGGTGCACTTTGCTAGGGGTTTGATTGTAATTGTTAACATTCGTGTTTTATTTAGCCCTTAGCGGAAGTTCGGAGCTTTGCGAGATAATTTGTGTTAATGTCATGTATTCCGAGCTTCCAAGGTGAAGTGCATTTGAGCCGAGCAAAGTACCAAGCATCACCGCAAGCCCAAGCATCATTGCAAGCCCACACATCTCACGTCATGCCCAGCAAGCCCAAGCATCACCGCACGCTCATCGCCCAGCTCGAAGCACCGCACGCCCAGCATGCTCGCCCAGCGCTCGAAGCAAGCCTGCCCAGCTCGCAGCTCGCACCTCGCGAGCTAGGTCGCATCTCGCGACCTGCTTGCTCGCACCTCGCGACCTGCTTCGCACGGTGCGACCAGCTTTGCCCAGCCAAATCTGCGGAAGGCAGAGCACTCTTCGCACCTCGCGACCCCTAGGTCTGTCTAAATGTCGGCTGATTTTTGAGCTTTAGTATAAATACTAAACTTGATTTTTGGACCTAGGGGGCAGCAGCCACAAGGAGAGTGAGTCTCCAAAACTCCACTCCTCTCTTGTTGTCTTCTCTTTTTAGTTTTTATTTTCTAGTTTAGTTTTTGTAGATTTCAATTATGGGATTGGCTTATGCTATGCCGATTGTAGCTTGAACCGTTCTTGAACGAGATTAATATGGAGCTTCAAGCATTATTGTGAGATCTTTCCTCTCTATTTAGTTCCTTTGATTATGGTTTAATTTCTATGCTTGCTTTCTATGATTTTTGCATAATGTTGCTAGGAACGTTACTAGTTTGATTGTGTAATTAATCTAATGCTAGATTTAAGAATAGAATCGGATTGTTTTATTCTTTTATCAATTGGTAGCAAACTAGGGAGTAACTTAGATGCAGATCGTCTTGGTTATTTCTTGGGGAAATTGAATTAAGCGTTGAATGTTTATCGCTTGTATGACGTTAGCGGTCCGTTGGTTCTCTCGTGTTTATTGCTTCTTATTGGATTGAACTTAGACGCGATCGGACTAGGTTATCCTTTAGTTAGGGTTTTATAGTCACGCTGATCGTGCTATTCAACTAAGAATAAGGAGAACGCGAGATTAGTTCTCGACAATAGATAATCATGGAAATAATTAGAGTGGAGGTTCAAGGATCGATAATGAATTGAAGTGGATGTTAATCGGATTCAAGATCTTCCTATATTGATTTCTCATTTTGTTTATATGCTAGTTAGTTGTAGTTTAGTTATAATCTACTTGAAACCCCCCTTTGTAATTATTATTAGGTTTCTCGGCCCTTAGCTTAATCTAGGTTTTGGATCACGCTGAATATTAAACTCGTCCCTGTTTCCCTGTGGATACGACCCCTACTTCCATTATACTATCTTAGTGTAAAAGAGAGTAGGATAAATTTTATCTTTGGCCGGGTGCGGTGCACAACGACACATCCCGCCCACCAAATTTTGGCGCCGTTGCCGGGGATCGAACCCGGGTCACCCGCGTGACAGGCGGGAATACTTACCACTATACTACAACGGTGTTACTTGTTTGTATTTAGCGTGATTTTTGGGTGGTATTGTTTGTGCTCTTTGTTTTTGGTTGACACTCATAGCGCTAACGATGCATTGCAAGAGTTCTTCTCAATCAATTTTGCAGGTACTTGAAGTGGAGATTGACATGGAACCACCATTGTCACACATGGAGCACAAACCCAATGATTAAGCTAAGGTACTAAGTCGAGCTAACGAATTTAAACAACAGCGCTTCTCGGGAGGCAACCCGAGATCCCTTTTATTTTCTTTCTTTTCCTTTATTTCTCATCAAATTTCCACCACCACAACAAATTTTCTTTCACCCACCGCCCATCCACTAAAAAGATCCACAACCAATCTTAATTCACTTGTAACCAAAATCCACAAAAGAAAACCCGTTGGGAGGACTTCAATAGCTAGGAGTTGGTAACACTAGAGGATTGAGATTGTTAATGTATCTTTTCGATCTCTTAAGCTAGGAGCAAATCTCAAAAATCTAAACAAAATTTGAATTTGTCATTTGTTTGAGTGATTCGAGGGAGAGGGTTGTGCGTTGATTTATGAGATTTGAGTTGGTGTTGTTAAGAAGTTTGAGTTTGACGGATTGTTTGCCATGAGTTTTGAGCATTCGATCTTCGATTTACCCGATTTTCAAATTTCCCCCCTTTTTCAGTTTACTTTTTCTTTTAATTGTCGACACATTGAGGACAATGTGTAGTTTAAGTAGGGGGGAGGGTATTCTCATTCTCATGTATCTATGTTGTATATATTACTTTTAATTTGAAATGAAAAATGAAAAAAAAAATGAAAAAAATAAAAAATAAAAAAATGATGATGAAGTGAATCCCGCTGAGTTGAAAACCCGCAAGGGCGGGCGACTCGGACAAAAATGGGGGCCCGGATAGGTTGAAAACCCGAAAGGGCAACCTATGCAAAAAAGTGGCTTATATTGAGCGGGTAAGATGGTGAGATGCAACCAAAAAGAAATGTGTGAAGCTAGGATGAAAACCCGAAAGGGCTCCTAGGCAAAATGAGAGATTAAGAGAGAATTTTGTACTTTGAAAACTCATTTGCCGGAGATGGTGTCATAAGGTGGAAAGCGTTTTCGGGTTGGGTTGGTTATTTCATCCTTGATTTTTTGAAGATTTGTTTTGGCTTTCACATTCTTTTGGTTGATTGTTTGTTTTTGGGAGTAAGCATGGAATTTATCCCTTTTTGTCTTTGTTCCATGGCTTGCTATTCTAAATTAGTTGTAGTAGTAGTAGTTTTAGTTTATCTTTTGAGGTTTTAGGCGAGCTGTCATTTTCATTGTGGCGTTTGAGTGAGTTCAACTCCTTTGAGATCCTTCAGGATTTGAGCTCACATTTTGGTTGTCGTTTGCTGGTTATTGTTGTTGTTACATCTTTATATATTTCAGGTGAGCTTGAATCTAAGTGTGGGGGAGTCATTATCCCTTACATTTAGGTTTTAAGCGGATGTTGTTAAGATGTGATGATGATGATGTAGTTGATGGGGAGTGTAGGTTGGTGTCGTTAGCTTGGGTGATGATTTATTTGGAGATCCTCATTTTGAGTTTACTCGAGGTCGAGTAAAGTTCAAGTGTGGGGGTATTTGATACGCTCAAGTTATACGGTGTTCATATTATATTTTGGGTGCACTTTGCTAGGGGTTTGATTGTAATTGTTAACATTCGTGTTTTATTTAGCCCTTAGCGGAAGTTCGGAGCTTTGCGAGATAATTTGTGTTAATGTCATGTATTCCGAGCTTCCAAGGTGAAGTGCATTTGAGCCGAGCAAAGTACCAAGCATCACCGCAAGCCCAAGCATCATCGCAAGCCCACACATCTCACGTCATGCCCAGCAAGCCCAAGCAGCACCGCACGCTCATCGCCCAGCTCGAAGCACCGCACGCCCAGTGCTCGAAGCAAGCCTGCCCAGCTCGCAGCTCGCACCTCACGAGCTAGGTCGCACCTCGCGACCTGCTTGCTCGCACCTCGCGACCTGCTTGCTCGCACCTCGCGACCTACTTCGCACGGTGCGACCAGCTTTGCCCAGCCAAATCTGCGGAAGGCAGAGCACTCTTCGCACCTCGCGACATACTTCGCACCTCGCGACCCCTAGGTCGGTCTAAATGTCGGCTGATTTTTGAGCTTTAGTATAAATACTAAACTTGATTTTTGGACCTAGGGGGCAGCAGCCACAAGGAGAGGGAGTCTCCAAAACTCCACTCCTCTCTTGTTGTCTTCTCTTTTTAGTTTTTATTTTCTAGTTTAGTTTTTGTAGATTTCAATTATGGGATTGGCTTATGCTATGCCGATTGTAGCTTGAACCGTTCTTGAACGAGATTAATATGGAGCTTCAAGCATTATTGTGAGATCTTTCCTCTCTATTTAGTTCCTTTGATTATGGTTTAATTTCTATGCTTGCTTTCTATGATTTTTGCATAATTATGCTAGGAACGTTACTAGTTTGATTGTGTAATTAATCTAATGCTAGATTTAAGAATAGAATCGGATTGTTTTATTCTTTTATCAATTGGTAGCAAACTAGGGAGTAACTTAGATGCAGATCGTCTTGGTTATTTCTTGGGGAAATTGAATTAACTGTTGAATGTTTATCGCTTGTATGACGTTAGCAGGTCTGTTGGTTCTCTGTGTTTATTGCTGCTATTGGATTGAACTTAGACGCGATCGGACTAGGTTATCCTTTAGTTAGGGTTTTATAGTCACGCTGATCGTGCTATTCAACTAAGAATAAGGAGAACGCGAGATTAGTTCTCGACAATAGATAATCATGGAAATAATTAGAGTGGAGGTTCAAGGATCGATAATGAATTGAAGTGGATGTTAATCGGATTCAAGATCTTCCTATATTGATTTCTCATTTTGTTTATATGCTAGTTAGTTGTAGTTTAGTTATAATATACTTGAAACCCCCCTTTGTAATTATTATTAGGTTTCTCGGCCCTTAGCTTAATCTAGGTTTTGGATCACGCTGAATATAAAACTCGTCCCTGTTTCCCTGTGGATACGACCCCTACTTCCATTATACTATCTTAGTGTAAAAGAGAGTAGGAGAAATTTTATCTTTGGCCGGGTGCGGTGCACAACGACACATCCCGCCCACCAGTTACCAACAGGTAAGGGTCCATTTTGAACAGATACATCCTAAAAGTGGGATTATTCCCAAATTTATGAAAGGTGAGACTTTTTTGGAAGGATCGCTCAAAGGTGGGATTATTCCCATAAAAAAATCCTTATTATTATTATACTTTTTTATCTTGTTATTATTAATTATTAATTATGCCTACCCATAATCACCATCATCATCATTGATTCATCATCCCCCGGATGACTTGTTTAACGTTTTTAAGTTTTTTTTTTCATCTAATGTTAATGCCTCAAAATAGCAGGTCGAACATCATCATTAAGAGCATTGTTAATGATGAACAAAATAATGGTTCATGAGCTTGAACCATTAATATTTGTCTTAATGATGAATGGGATAATGGTTGACACATGGACCGAGGCAAAACCATTCGGAATTCCGAATGGTTCGTGAGCCAAATTCATGGCAAAAAATTGTTCCACACTGGCAGCTGCAGGGGAAGGAATTCAGGGGAAAAAAAACAATACGCCACGTGTCGCGCAGGGATTGGTTGAGCAGCGTGGAAAACGACAAATACAGGGAGCAGCGCTGACGCGTTTCTGCGGTCCACTTGCAAGCTGCCATTTGTCGTGTTTCTATTCGCCCTTTAATTATTAACGTTACAAATTTTGTAACGTTAATATTTCAAAAAATACAACTCAAAAAAAAAAAAAAAAAATACCAAAATTCATATTTTTTCATTCTCTATAAATAGACACCAATTTTGCTATACTTTTATCACAATTTCAGTTTTCTCGATCTTCTCTTCCCATTATCATTTATTTTCACATAATTTTGCTTTAGCTTACAATTTCAGTTTTCTCTTCTCTTCCCATTATCATTTCTTTTCACTTAAAATCAGATATCCTACAATTCTCTACAACAACTCCTCTTCTAAATCTAAAATGAATTCCTACAAATTTAGTATAAGTTCAACTTCTTCTTCTTCTTCCGATGATTTAGAAGAGGATATCGAGAACCAAGAAGTAGATGACATGATCGACAATGTCACTTCTACTTACCTTCCTATCCTTGTGTCGGCGGCCACTCCTAGAATGAGACCGGGTGGGCGTACTGGACCTCGGGCTGATAGGGGTCGAGAACAAGGTCATTTAAGGTTATACAATGACTATTTTGCAGAAAATCCAGTTTACTCAAATAGGATGTTTCGACGTAGATTTCGTATGCAAAAACATGTTTTTGAGCGTATCATGAATGAAGTCGTGAGGAATGCTGACTGGTTCGAACAAAAGAGGGATTGCACCGGTCGTTTTGGCTTGTCGCCGCTGCAAAAGTGTATTGCAGCAATACGACAATTAGCTTATGGGTGTGCTTCTGACGCTTGCGATGAGTACATACGTATTAGTGAAAGTACGGCAAGATTGGCGCTTCAGAGATTCGTTGACGGTGTCATCAACCAATTCTTTAATGTGTACTTAAGACGACCGAATGAAGTCGATCTGAGGAGGCTATTACGAATTGGAGAAGAACGTGGATTTCCTGGCATGATTGGTAGCATCGATTGTATGCATTGGGAGTGGAAAAATTGTCCAACAGCATGGAAAGGACAATATCAAGGAAGGGCAGGGATAACTACACTTGTGCTTGAAGCCGTAGCTGATAGGGACTTGTGGATTTGGCATTCTTTTTTCGGAATGCCGGGAAGTTGCAACGATCTGAACGTGCTTCATAGATCTCCTGTGTTTGAAGATGTTTTAGAAGGTCGAGCTCCAGCTGTTAATTTCGTTGTAAATGGGCATCAATATAACAAAGGATATTACCTTACTGATGGTATCTATCCGAAATGGGCTACTTTTGTGAAGTCCATAACGAGTCCACAATCTCATAAAGACAGACTCTTTGCAAAACATCAAGAAGCAGCAAGGAAAGACGTGGAACGAGCATTTGGAGTACTACAAGCTCGATTTGCTATTATTCGGATGTCATCCCTTGCTTGGGATGTCGAAATACTTCATAAGATTATGTTGGCGTGCATAATTATGCACAACATGATAGTTGAAGATGAACGAGAAACATACCAAAATTACATGGATCCATCAGAGTTCGATGTTGGGAGATCTCGACGTCGTTCTGCTCAGAGAAACAATGAAGAGCAAGAAGGTCGCTTTGAATATCATAACGAGCGAATTGTCGACATCAACACATATTTGCAGCACAAAGCACAAATCGAAGATCAACAAACTCATTTATCATTGAAAAACGATTTGATCGAACATATATGGGCAAAGTACGGTAGCAATGGGAACTAAAATAATGGAATTTTTTCAATTTTAGTTTTTTTATTTTATTGTTACATTTAATTTTCCATGTCTTGTTTTCATTTGATATATGTAATATGTCTTGAATGGATGCATCTTTTTTACTATTTATCAACTAATATTAATTAATTTAAAAAAAAAATTAATTAGATTACGATAATTAATTAGTCATCGATAATTAATATATAATAAAAAGAACTAATTATGAATTAATAATTATAAGAGTTAATTACAATTAATTAGCGTTAATTGGTTTTACATTAAATCAATACAACTTGTGATCATTATTTGAAAAGAGAGAAAATGTGGTGGGGGAGGAAAAAAGGATGAGAGAGAGTGATGAACCATTATTTTTGGGTTCATGATTAAGAGTGAAATTGAAAATAGTTTGTGAAAATAATGTGGAGGAGAGAGAAATGAGGAGAGAGAATGATGAACCTTTTTTTTGGGTTCATTATTAGTGATGCTCTAACATCCATCATCAACCTCAATCTAATGTGGGACCCAGCATCATCAAAATAGCATCATCAAAATAGCATCATCAATTTTCATATAATGTTTTTTTTCACTATTAACATCTACCATTAACAATCTTTGACCTGGTATTTTGATTATTCTCATCACTTTTTAACTTAAATTCTCGCAACCAACATCCATTGTTCACCAATGGAATCCATCTTCATCTCTTCAGCTTCCTTATCAAACCCCTTTTTTATTAATTTGCACCAGTTCAATTCAAGCTTTGGCGTTAATTATGGTCTTCAGTTGCCATGAACAAATTAAAAAGAAACCACGTCGTTCTCGGTGCCACAACAACAAAAGTGCGTGGAGGGCCGCGAAAATCACCAACAGCAATGGGTAGAGGAGAGAGAAAGAGAGCGGGCGAGAAAACTAAGAGGCAAAATATGAGTGAGAAGATCTAACTTTTGGGGGGGTTTTCAGAGGGTATGAGGTCTGAGTTTGGTTTTCGAGGTTTCAGGTGGGTGCGGTGGTGATTTTCAAGGGTGGGTCAATAAAAACTTAAAAAGGGTTTTTTCTATGTTATACCCTTGTGTTTCTTCATTTCTACGTTGTCTTTCTGTCTTTTAAAAATTTCACACGGTACCCTCAAACTTACATTTTTTAATGCACGATGCCCAAACTGCTGATTATATGTCATTAATTTCGTTAATTTTTTATTATTTATTGGACTAATTTGACTTATACATAGTTTAACCCTTAGAGGGATTATTCACAAATTAGATTTGTTCCACTGGATTATAAAAAGTAGACGAAATTAATGACGTACAATCAGCGGTAGGGGCATTGTGCATTAAAAAGGTAAGTTTGAGAGTACTGTGTGAAATTTTCAAAAGCTTGGGGTACAACATAGAAATAAAAAAACACAAGGGTATAACGTAGAAAAACCCAAACTTAAATTAATCAAAAAAGGACATCAATTATATTAAAAAAAGTTGGAGCCCGTGATTTCAACCTACTAAGCAGGTCACATTTGGGGTCAGACCAATATTGGAAAATGGCTTACAAACTTGGGATTATTCTGGACAGAACAAAACTTGGGATTAATGGTGGAAGATGCCCCAAACTTTGGATTATTTTTGATAATTTTTCCTTTAATTTAAAATTTCAAATGCACATTGGTAAATAATTCGGGGCGTATCGCCCGATACAAAAACTAGTTTAATCTCTATAACTCAAAATCTTAGTGCCCAACAGGGTCGTAAAGTGTAAACCTCAAGTTCAAGTTCTTGGTAATAAACGAGTGACTCTTCAGCATTAGCAAATTGACTATTAACAATGACCAATACTAAGCTTAACTTTCAAAATGTTTCTTTGATAATACAAACCTAATGCTTACTGGAGAAGTAACTACAAAAATAAATCAATTTAGCAACAATAAAAAAATTGTTGCTATTCATGATAAATTTGATGCTAATTCGCGTTAGCAACAAATTGGAAACAAAAAGTAGTTGTTGCTAAAAGGCTTCTTGCCATATAATTTTAGCTACAAAATCTGAAACATTTTCGTTGCTACATCGCATCTGTTGGAGTTAAGGCTTGGAAAAACCTTGGCTCATTTTCTTGTTTGTCCCACATTGCTTGTGGGAGGGAATTTCTTCATGTTTATATATTTCCTCCCTCCTTCCATCTATTGAGTTGTGACTAGAGATGCTTTTGTGGTTGGATGATATGTTTGGTTTGGGCTTGCTATCACACACGCGCGCGCCGCCCGCCCGGACCGGGCCAGGGCCATGGGCTTTGGGCTTTGGGCTTTGGGGAATAAACTTAACTTAACTACATTTTTGGACCCGGGAGCTACGCGTGTGTGGCTGTTGGAATTCTGTAACGTTTTACCGTTACAGTATTCATGGCAATCCCTAATTATCCGCCCATTGATTTCTGTCTTGATTGCTATCCGTTTTTTGGCTTGATTCTTCCCTATAAAATCAGTGCCATCCTGTTCAGTCAGACACACAAAAAAACCAACAAACACTCTTCTCTCTTCCCTTCTCTTCTCTATTCCTGGGTTTTCGTGCTATTCTCTAAAGCTCGGTTTGCTAGTGGTGGCATTCTTAGGCTGCTTGTGTAAACCTTGGGGAGCATTCCGGCCAAGATCGATAACCACCATTGTCGGGCCGTAATTGCTTTCAAGTCAGTGATCTCCTATCACGGCACAGCCTTGAAAGTTATCTATTTCTGCCTTTGCGAAACTCTTATTCCAACAGTTTGAAAGCAATTACGAATATTTGCAATGGCAGAAAGTTCAACCAAATCAATGGCTCATCTGTCCAAACTTGAGTCCCTTGATGGAAATAACTACAAACGCCGGGCTCGAAACTTCTTATGTTTTTCGAGCAACCGGATATTGACTATGTCTGTTCAATGACTTGTCCCACTTGCCATTACGGCCTGGCCGATTCATCTTCTCCTTACGTCGCTGCTTGTCATTAAGCGAGAATGAGGATCAAATTACGAAATATGAAAAAGATAATAAATCGGTTCGTTTCCATCTCCTTAATCGATGACTAATAATTTGTTTGATTTGTTTATGGTTCATAAGTCATCTAAACCGATTTGGGAGGCCCTTGAGAAAAAATATGGGGCGATGATCTTTGGGAAACGAAATATGTTGTAGGAAAGTGGTGGTCTTTCCAAATGGTTGATGACAAACTGTCATGGACCAAGTTCATGTCTACGAAAATTTATGTGCTTGATGTTCTAAATGAGGACATGAAAATCATGTGAGGTTTTCCGGGCTAATGTTCTCTTTGGAAAAATTTCCTCCTTCTGGAGGGAGTTAAAGTAACAATCGAAGCATAGGAAAGAGTTCCTATCTCTTCGGGAAGCGATCGACCATATGAGGATTGAAGAGGCCAACCGGATCAAAGATAATCGGGACTCGGCTCTTGTCAATGTTTCCAAAGCTAATCTGGTGGAATCTGTTCTTTGCGCCAAGTTCGATAAGTTCAAGGGTAAGGGCAAGAAGGTATTCAACAAGGGCAAGAAGCAAGGAAAAGTGAACAAACCAAGTGGTAAGATTCAAAAGAGGACCTTTGTGTGCTATGTGTGTGGAAAGCCGATCATAAGGCTTACCAATGTCCTCAACGCTTGAGGTTCTGTCCAAAAGGAAACTCCTCGAAGCTAACCTTGCTTTGTTTCGGATGATGTTATTCTTCTTTGTGGTGGTTGAAGCAAATGCGGTCGAGAATCGTTACGGCTGGATTACGGACACCGGGGCTTCAAGGCATTTACGTTCGAAAAAGAGTCGCTCCATGACTTCCGGGATGCAACGAGAAGGTGAGTGCGTCTACATGGGGAATGCGGCAAGCTGGCTGGAGTGCTTGGACATGGAAAGGTCACTCTAAAACTTACCTCTGGAAAAACCCTCTCCCTTTCAAATGTCTTGTATGTTCCTACTATGCGTCGTAACCTAGTGTCCGGTGCCTTGTTAAACAAAGTTTGGTTTGAAAATTGTTTTTGAGGCCGACAAGGTTGTAATGACTCGTGGTGGGGAATTTGTGGGGAAAGGGTATCTCGAGTGGGGGTTTGTTTATTTTAAATGTTGCTTCTTACGTATCTGCTATTAATAAAGCTGTTTGTGGTTACGCTTATATTCTTTGAGTCTTTAAATTTATGGCACGGTAGATTAGGACATGTGAATGTTGCCTCTCATTAAGAGACTAAGGACCTTAGAATTGATTCCTAATCTGTCCTCAACCGAGTTCTCTAAGTGTCCTATTTGTGTTGAAGCAAAATTTACCAAGAAACCTTGCAAACGTGACTCGAAAGGACCACCCAACTTCTAGAATTGGTTCATACGAGACTTAGGCGACTTTCGAACACTAGAAGTAGAGGAGGAAAATTGCGGTATATTTCCTTTGTTGATGATTACTCGAGGTTCACTAAGTTATACCTTCTTAAGACCAAAAGTGAGGCGGGGAAGCTTTTTTGAAGTATAAGGCCGAGGTAGAAAACCAACTTGATAGGAAAATCAAGAGGGTTAGGTCGATAGGGGTAGAGAATATGAGAACTTCTCTTGGAATGACCATTGTGAGAAATTGGGAATCATTCATGAACTTAGTGCTCCTTATGTACCCCAACAAAATGGTGTAGGCGAAAGGAAAAATAGGTCCTTGAAAAATATGATGAATGCTATGCTTGTAAGTTAAGGGTTGCACGATGAAATGTGGGGGAAAGTCTGTTCTTTCGGCTTGTCATGTTCTTAACCGAGTTCCTCACAAAAGATTAGATAAGACCCCTTATGAGCTATGGAAGGGTTATCCTCCAAACTTGAGTTTTACGAGAGTGTGGGGGTGTCTAGCCAAAGTTGGGCTTCTCGACTATAAAAAGTCAAACATAGGACCTAAGACTTTTGATGCTTTGTATTCATTGGTTATGCTCATGCTTGCATATAGATTCATGTCTCGAGTGATAGGTCTATACGTGAGTACGGAGATGCTTGAGTTTTTTGAACATGTTTTTCCTTTGAAAAAAGGTGATGTTGCATACTGTGCCTTCTTGTTCTTCTCCTGCTTTGTTGATTTATCTACTTGTTCTACGCATGATGTTCTACCTACTTGTGATACTCCTGCTGATTTGACTTTGAGTAGTAGTTCGGTTGACATGCATGCTAGCGGTTCCTCTGTCGTAGATGAGCCTAGGAGAAGTAAGAGACCTAGAGTAGCAAAAGACTTTGGTTACGATTTTGTTCTTTGCTTTTCTATCCGAAAGTTCTTGTGTTGACTTGTTGAGTGATGAACTAGTTTATGCTTTCATGATAGAAGAGGACCCAAAGACCTTTGATGAGGCAATGAGATCTGTGGATGCCGGTTTTTGGAAAGAGGCCATTAAGAGTGAGTTAGATTCCATAGTGTCTAACTCTACTTGGGAGTTAACGACTTACCTAAGGGATCAAAGACCATAGACGGTAAATGGATCTTTAAAAAGAAGTTGAGACTCGATGGAACTATCGAGAGGTTTAAAGCTAGGCTTGTCATCGGGGGCTTCACTCGGAGGAAAGGACTAGATTACTTTGACACTTATTCCCCTGTGACTAAGATAGCCACTATTAGGACCCTGCTTGCTCTTCTTTGCTATTCATGACTTAGTTATACATCGGATGGATGTTAAGGCCGCTTTCTGAATGGTGACTTAGAGGAGGAGATTTACATGTCTCAACCTTGAGGGTTTCGTGGTGTTAGGTCAAGAAGATAAAGTGTGCAAATTGAGGAAGTCCTTATATGGTCTCAAACAAGCACCAAAACAATGGTATGAAAAATTTGATAGTCTTGTGGTGTCAAATGGTTTCATTGTAAACAATTCGATTCTTGTGTTTATTCAAAATTGATAGGATCGGATTGTGTGATTATATGTCTTTATGTGGATGACATGTTGATTTTTGGTAACAACTTAAAGGTGGTTAATGATACTAAACTTTTCTTGTCTTCAAAATTTGAGATGAAAGATTTGGGGGAAGCGAGATGTGATTTTAGGAGTCGAGACTTAAGAGAGTCTCCGGTCGCATTTCCCTTAGTCGATCTCATTATGTGGAAAAAGTGCTTAAAAAGTTTAATTCCTTTGATGTTGTTCCGGTGAGTTCTCCCTATGATTCCGAGTATTCATTTGACCAAGAACTTAGGTGAAAGTGTCTCTCAAAGTGAATATGCAAAAATCATAGGTAGTTTGATGTACCTCATGAGCCGTACTCGACCCGACATAGCTTATGCGGTGAGTAGACTTAGTAGATATACACATAACCCTAGTAATGAACAACTGGGAGTGCTCTTCATCGTCTTCTCGAGATACCTAAAAGGAAGCTGTTGATTTTTGTTTGCACTATTCTAAATTTCTGCTTTGTTCTTGAAGGATTTTGTGATGCAAGCCGGGTATCTAGTAATGATGAGATTAGTTGAACTAGTGGCTATGTGTTTACCCTTGGTGGTGGTGCTATATCGTGGAAGTCTTCGAAACAGGACTTGTATAGCACGTTCCACCATGGAGTGCGAGTTCATTGCCCTCGAGTTGGCGGGCGAAGGCTGAATGGTTGAGAAACTTGTTGTCGATGTTCCTTTATGGGGTGGACGGGGGTTCACTGTCTCTCTTCATTGTGATTCTCAAGCGGCCATTGGTGTTGCTAAGAACAGTGTCTACAATGGTAGAGAAGAGACACATACGGATCGGACATGGAGTCGTCAAACAACTCCCGAAAAATGGGGTGATTTCTTTGGACTATGTGAGGTCAGAAAGAAATCTTGCGAGTCCCTTTACTAAGGGGTTATCTAGGAGAGTTGTCCTAGAGTCGTCGAGGGGATGGGGCTAAAGCCCATTAGTTGAGATCTTATGGTGGATACCGTTTGTGGTCAAACGAAGCCATGAAATCTTAACTTGCACTACATTTCCCATCCCTATGACACATGGTAGTGCTTTTATCCATGGCCTATTGGTGGTGCTTCGAGACGCACTTGATGGATATACATTGAGAGGTTGAGCATTTTGCTCTTAATAGTTCCATATCCCTCCGGGGTGGTGTTATTGAGAAACACTTGATGGACTACCTACGTAAGTGTGGAGGTTAAGCCGCCTTCTATGAAAGACTGGGCTGTCTTTCTAGAGCACTTATTAGACCCAAGGTATGCGCATGGCTATAAAGCGCTTGTGATGTATCGCGAAGATTGCACGATCTTAAGGTAGGTATGTGTTGTGAGGGTCTCAACGGAACTCTGGTGAGTTCAAGAGTAATTCACTCACTAGATAGTAAGTTGTTGCCTCATTTCACTATGCATCAATTCAAATCGAAAGATATTGGTGTTTAAGTACTTTCCTTTCCTTACCCAGGAATTTCTTTTGCTTTTCTGAGCCTTTGTGGGGGATTGTTGGAGTTAAGGCTTGGAAAAACCTTGGCTCATTTTCTTGTTTGTCCCACATTGCTTGTGGGAGGGAATTTCTTCATGTTTATATATTTCCTCCCTCCTTCCATCTATTGAGTTGTGACTAGAGATGCTTTTGTGGTTGGATGATATGTTTGGTTTGGGCTTGCTATCACACACGCGCGCGCCGCCCGCCCGGACCGGGCCAGGGCCATGGGCCTTGGGCCTTGGGCCTTGGGCCTTGGGCCTTGGGCTTTGGGGAATAAACTTAACTTAACTACATTTTTGGACCCGGGAGCTACGCGTGTGTGGCTGTTGGAATTCTGTAACGTTTTACCGTTACAGTATTCATGGCAATCCCTAATTATCCGCCCATTGATTTCTGTCTTGATTGCTATCCGTTTTTTGGCTTGATTCTTCCCTATAAAATCAGTGCCATCCTGTTCAGTCAGACACACAAAAAAACCAACAAACACTCTTCTCTCTTCCCTTCTCTTCTCTATTCCTGGGTTTTCGTGCTATTCTCTAAAGCTCGGTTTGCTAGTGGTGGCATTCTTAGGCTGTTTGTGTAAACCTTGGGGAGCATTCCGGCCAAGATCGATAACCACCATTGTCGGGCCGTAATTGCTTTCAAGTCAGTGATCTCCTATCACGGCACAGCCTTGAAAGTTATCTATTTCTGCCTTTGCGAAACTCTTATTCCAACAGCATCCATTAAAATATTGTTGCCATGTTGCACTACAAGAAAATTACCTTTTCGTGGTGATTATTTTAAAGCGATTGTACATTCGCTACAATAAGCAACTAATGTGTGTGAAATAGTATAGGAAAATGTTGCACTTTACAATCGCCATATTAAACTCTTTAAAAATCGGTACAAAAAGCCTAGTATGAGATATTCACCATTTATTTTCCCACGAATTTATATAAATATTAGATATAGATATTGTATCGTTTAAAAATCGTCATATTTATCCCTGAAATTCGGTACAAAAGACCTTCTAAATGACCCATATTTACGCGCTCTCTTGTTGACGAAATTTTCATAACTAGCGGACTTTCACTCAATTCAAAAACCACCGCCACTACCTCCAAATTATTTTGGATTTTAATTTTTAAGTTAGGTTTAGCAATTACGTCATTCTACTCCCCTTTCTTGTTAAAAACTCTGCTTTGAGTGATCTTCAAATTCGTGTGAAAATTCATGTCAAAATTAGCATGCAATCTTTTCTCTACCTCAAGTCGATCAACTCACCGGTAATCTTCAAATTCGAATACTTTTCCGGCCAGGTAATTAATTGAATTTGTTTGAATTTTCAATTTGTATTCGTGTGAAAATTCGCTGCTCGAACTTGCTACTCTAATTTGTTCTAATCCCCTTTATCGTTTTTTTTAAAAAATATGCTTGCCTGCAATCTTTTCTCTCCCTCAAGTCTATCAATTCAGCGCTAATCATCAATTTCGACACTTTTCTGAATTTATATCCGTGCGAAAATTCGCTGCTTGAACTTAGTCGAATAATTTGCTTCTTGAATCTACTTCAATGTATTTGATTAGAAAGTTAGACACCGGAAGCAGTGCCAGAAATTGTTTGTCAAAGATCGCTTTTTTTAGTTTAGAACTATAGTTGTTCATCTTGTTTATGGGTTTGATTCGACTAATGATCAGTTTATTTTAGAGAACTTAAGATGTTTGTTTGAGTTTATTAGCTCCTTTTTTGTCTTTATACGATGTTATTCTGCGTTCTGAGACTGAATTAGATTGATCATTTATTGACTTCTTTTGGTTCTTTTGTTGATTTGAATTGTTTCTTTTTAGTGGCGAAGCTAAAAACATTGTCACCTCATGAGGATGCTTGTGGATGCTTCTTGTGAATATGCTTCATATTGTGGAGGCTGTAAGATGCGGGATCTGTCGTACGAAGCCCAACTAAAATATAGAGCAACAAGTTCGGGAATTGATGATACATGTTGGTAAGTTTTACGATTAAGAACCTGATTTTGTCGGCATTATGAAGCCCATTGCTTCTTGTGAAAATCAATTTCATTACGAAACAAGGTTAGTAAAATGAAATTCTTTTAGCAACGACAACAACCATAAGTGGTAGGCCGAGTCTTATACTATAATATCTATTTTGAAGCAGCTCACTCCCCAAAGATAGTAAATAACAATGGAAGGAGAATGGATTGCCATTAAGAAATAATAGTCCTTTGCCATAGCATTTTTGTCAATGTTGAGATTGGTGAACAAATACTTGATGTATGAGAAAAAGATGAAATTCTTGGGGAAAGACCTTTACGTGGTGGGTGGTGAAGATGAGGCATTATTGTCCAATGATCATGTCCGAATACTAATGTGTACATTCATATCTTCATCATATGTACGTTATATCTTCTAAATCTTTTAATGTCAAATGCTTACGTTACAGTTTATATCTCTACTACATCTAATATGTACGCAACTAAATATCAATCATGGACTATTGTTGTTTTTCTTCGAGATGGAGTTCTCATTTAGCAATCGGAGATGGATACCTCACTTTGGGAAGAAGAACGAGTGCGGGAATAGTTATGCCCTTGGACTTCATGCTCCCGGTTTGTTTGACAAGGTTCTCGATGTCAACAAGTGCTTTTTACAAAGCGAACCCGACAATGCGGTATGTTAAATGTTATATACTTCACTTTAGAGATAGATGAGCGCTTTTCTTCATCTGGTTTTGTTGCTCGGCAAACATACGTATTAGCTATTATTACATATTTCGAGCACTACTCGAGTCTCTCAAAGCAAAGATGAATTTTTGTTTCTATCCTTCGCATAAGTCATATCTAATTGTTGTAATGCGATATTTGTGTGTCATTCTTTTCATTGCCTTGATCATAGTAGACATAGTGTGGTTTGGTTCTTGACCTATTTCGAGTTAATTTGTTTTTCGATAATAGGTTTTCTTGGCAGTTCAAGGTTTGTTGGAGAGATCGAGCTTAGTTCTTTCTCCTTATAATGTTCACTCCCATCTTTGGGTTTCTCAAGCATCTAGTGATAAGAACGCGGGTAACCTGGTTTCTTTGATCCCTCAAATACCATAAGCGTATTCCGGTATGGTAACAACAAGATGTGACTATCCACTTGTATATATTGAACAAATTACAATGATTTGCTTGAAGTCTCAGCAACTTACGGAAGAAATTGGAGACTTTACCAACGACTTCGATGCAAGATACCACAAGAGGAACGAATTTGATAAAAAAAGAAATCAAGAGCAATGCCACATTAAAAAACTCACAGACTAGTATATATATAGTGTTTTCAAATTTAGAAGTATAACGGAAGAACATATGATCATCAAAATGCCTCTTGCTTAACCGATAGGTAAAATGTTGGTTTCAATTTAAAATGTGTATGCTAACTTTTTATAATTGATTTGTGTATTAATTTTTGTCCCTATTTTGCGAGATAATTCTACTTTGGAAATGGTGAAGTTGAGCCCACTTTAGTGCACATTTTAGCTACACTATTACAATTGTTGATTTGTTATGGACAAGTAGAATTTTTAAGCTAAATCTCTAGAATTATAATTGTTTCTATAATTCGAAATGAAATTTGTGATTACTTTGGAGTTATTATCAATAATATATATCTTGATATTGTGTTTATTTTAGCATCAAAATCGATATTGGTATGTGTATAATAAAGGAATTGTGATATCCAAAATAGATAGTAAAATTATTTGTTACAATAACAACAAAGAAGCAACAAATATTGTGGCGAATATAATCGCCGCCATAGAACTTTTAAGGTGTAGTCTTTATTAGCAATCATGGCGGTTCCATGACTAATAGCATCAATTAAATTCGATATAATAATTACATTCGCCACAAAAATTACTTAATAGTATCGATTTGATTTGTTCTCATGTTATTCAATGGCGCCGATTGTAATCGCAACTCTAATTTAAAATAATGTCGATTATATTCGCAACCATAACTAATTATTAGTGTTGATTGTATTCAGTACCATAATTAACAAATGGAGTCGATTGGATTAGCTGCGATAATTAACAATAGTGGCGATTACATTCGCTGTCGTATCTAATAAATAATGTCAATTATATTCGCAACCATAATTAGCCAATAGTGTCGATTGCATTCACTACCATATACAATTTTTGTGGAAGGTGGATCCAATATTTGTAGCAATTATAATCGCTACAATAATCACCACAATTGGATGTAACCATTCGTATCGATTATTTAGGTCTACCCCAGCGAATGCGAAAACCACTACCAAAAGCTATGGTAACGGTGCTTCTTGTATCAAAAAGTCATTTGTTGGGGGTAAGTATTCGTAGTGAATGCAATCGATACCAAAGGTTAAAATAATCGCTACGAAAAGGTAATTTTCTTGTAGTGTTGGTTGCTATATTTGGCGCATTTAATTTGTTGCCAACTATAGTAACGAGTTATAAATGATTGTTGCTAATATCGCAACAAATTATTAATATTTTGTTGCTATAAATTAGCAACAAATTATTGACATTGGTTGCTAAAAATATAAACAAACTTTTAATTTTTTTTGAGTTATACTTTGACTAATGCACTATTCATATAACGTAGGTTAACCTTATGTATTTTGTTAATTGTTTGATAATTTGATAAACACGATTATGCAAACCAATAAAGAGAAGGAGAGTCAGTCCACTTATAAGTTTGAATGATATTTGCATATTGATACTAATAGAAATTGACAATAGTGTATAAAACTTGTTAACATATAAGGTGGTAGTTTGGCTAATCTTTCTTCGATGTGGGACATATTTTAAGGAAAAATCTGATGTTATTTCAGCAACAAATAATAAAATATATTGTTTCCAACGACAACAAATCAAATATCTATTTCCATATTTGTTTCTAAATGGCAAAAAATTGAAAATATGATGTCATCTATTAACAAATCATAAAATTAATTGTTTCTAATGTCAACGAATGAAATATTGGTTGTCGTAATTTGTTGCTAAATGGCAATAAATTGGAGATATGATGCCATCTAGTAACAATTAGTAAAATTAATTGTTCCTAATGTCAACAGAACCAAAGTTGGTTGTCGTAGTTTGTTGCTAAATGGCAACAAATCGCAAATATGATGCCACCTAGCCACAAATAGTGAAATTAATTGTTTCTAATGACAACAAACTAAATATTTGTTGTCGTAGTTTGTTGTTAAATGGCAACAAATTGAAAATATGATGCTATCTAGCAACAAATAGTAAAACAAACTAGTTTCAAATAGCAACAAATAAAAAATATGTTGCTTTTATTTGTTAAAAAAACAGAGTAAAAAATGTCACTTTATAATAGGCAACAAAAAATAATATATGTTGCTATCTATCAACAATTCAAAATTTCGACGCCATAATTTGTTTCTATAATGCTCTAATTTTTGTAGTGTAGATAACTCACCAACTACGCTTGTATCCTCTAAGTCATCGAAATTTCGTGACTATTTTCTACATCTTTTCACCTAATTGATGTATTAGTTAGTGGTAATTAAATGACAATCTATTATTATTGTTAATATATGTGTGAAAAGCTCATGATGTTGGCCAAAGAGACCAATCTAATAGATAAGATGGTAGCTAGGCATTATTTATATATATAAAAAAAAGTTAGTAGTTACATTTTAGAGCTTCTTTTTCTTGCTAAACTTTTTGATGGTTATACAATTAGTCCCCAAATTTCACATAAAAATTATCACGACGTGACTAATATAGAGCGTTACAAGCGTAATGATGCACATGTATTTTAATCTTAATATATGGGTAATACACCAATATCCACATGACTTCACCATCTAAGCTAGCTAGTTAATATCCACACACACATATATATTTTAATCTTAATATGGGTATTACACCAATATCCACATGACTTCACCATCTAAGCTAGCTAGTTAATCTCCCCCACACATATATATATAGAATTATATATGAAGGACAGAGTATGCACAAAGTGCATATTTGCACTACGTATATTATTTCAAAAGCAGATAATTATTCATACAATGTTTCGATGGTGGAAAGCAGGAACACTAGAAAAGTCTTATATATTTTGTTTTATTAAATAGATATTGAATAATTGATATTCTAAATACTACCTAATATGGCAAGTCATTGTCACTTATTGTCAGGCGGATGATCCAGTTAACTTATACGTCATTCTTTTATAATAAATAGAGCTAACAAAAATTGACACAACATAACACGACACGAACACTACAAAAACAAATCTAATTAGACACGGATAAGTCCGTCTCTAAATGGTCACAATTCGTCTCGAATTGCAGTTAGAGTCTTAGAGATGGATTTGAGATGGAAATTGGGACGTCCCTATAAAAGGCATCTCAAAATTTTTTGAGACAGGATTTTCGCAAATTTGAGACGGAAACATGTTCTGTCTCAAATTCGAGATGAAAAAGTCGTCTCTAATAAGGTGTATTTGTCTCAAATTAGTGACGGAATCAAAGTTTCGTCTCTAAATTGAGATGAAACATATGAATCCATCTCTATTTTTGTTTAGAGATGATACATTAATAATTTGTCTCACAATTGAGACATATTTCAAATTCATCTCTAAATCCGTCTCTATTTTTGATAATTTTTGTAGTGGAACCGGATACGAAAAAAATGGATCAATGTTGGGAATATCCAACCCGACCGTTTAGTTAAACGGATCAACAAGACACGAGTACACGACAAGTCTTACTAAATGGGTTGGGTTAGTGTTGATGTTTCCAACACGATATAACACTCTTGAACCCGTTTAACACAATTGCAACACAAATATAGGATATTAATATAGAAAATTGGTTTAAGATTACCAGAAAGTAGCTTAATACGACAACACAACACGATCCGGACACGAAAATGGTGGGTTGTTAAATGTTAAGAAATCTCAACACGTTTAATTAATTAAACGGGTCAACACGACAAGATACGTTTATTAAATAAGTTGGGTTATTGTCAAGGATTTTTCAACCCGTTTATATATAATACGAATAAGGACACGACAGGAATATGATAGAAATTTGGGGGCGCACGCGGAATTGTACTGGACTCGAAAATACAATTTTATAATTTCATAATTTGCAAAGTATTGATTACATCAAAAAATTATAAAACAATATATTTTGGTGGGACACTTGTTCCACAGCTTACAAACATAACTCTCATATACTTTTTTTGTGTGAGCTCATGTCTCACATCTTTTAGGTATGGTGAGCTCATGTCTCACCCCTAATTATGTGGGTGTGTATTGTGTAGGAATTCTCCATGCTCCACAACAAATGTCTTCACCTCTATTTATACTATTCCAAACCTTATTCAAGCTTACTTGAGTGTTTTCTCCAAACTTCTAGAGTATTCCACTATCATTTTGCCATAAATATTGTCCAACAAATTCTAGAATTTTCTTCATACTTGAAGATGTTACTTATCATTTATCTCTCAAATATTTTACTTCCCTTTAAGGTATCTTCTAGATTTTTCTAAAATTATCTCCAACAAATACGACTTTTTTGCGGCTCTAAATATAGGTTAAAACTCTGATTCGTTAGACAATCAATTTGAAGTGCTACAAACATGTAAGTCATGATACAACTGAGTTGTCTCAAATTGATATTGCGAGGAAGTAATTGTACTAAACTGATATTGCGATTCATCTTTTTTTTTTTTTTTTTTTTTTGACAAAAGCGATTCATCTCAATTCTCATAGTTCATTAGTTTGCTTATACATCTTCTCACCTACCATGTAGACCTTGTCTCAAATCATATTTGGTGGGCCCTAAGGTGTTGCTGATACAAGACAACTTAGATTCAAATCAAATTAATTGGTTAATAACTTATTAATATTGTAAGAAAGTTTACTTTGATGATAAACGTACGGACAAGATGGCTTGACGATGCGGGATAAACAAAATATTTCTTACCAAGAAGAAAAGAGAAATAAATGAGAAGAGAAGATATGTATTGAGATGAGGTTCTTTTTTATTTTATTTAACTGTTACATATAGAATGTTATTGTGAGAATCATGTGGGAGCTCCCACCTCCCAATTTCATAGTCGGGAGTTCCGACTCTCATTAACCCCAAATTTGGGGTATTTGTGCGTATATTTGCTTTTGGGTATAAATATCCACTTTCCAGTTTCTGGAAGTTTCCTAATGGGTTGAGATCCCTTTCTTACTCCATAACTCATGAGGGCTGAGCCTACTTGGCCAGTTAATTACCGAAACAAAAAAAAAAATATAGAATGTTATTGTGAGTAGAATTTCCGTTTCGTAATTGTTGTAACACCTATGTTGATTACATATTTAGAAGTGTTCTTGCTAGTAGTCTTAGCCATAAATGTGTCATGCTTAAGATTTTTTTTTAAATGAGCGACTAAGCGCAATGATGTAGACGGGGATTCGATCTCAGGTCTCGGGTACCACCTCCACAAGACTTTACCAACTAAGATAGATGACATCCAGTCATGCTTAAGAGTTAAGAGTGACCATTATCATTTAGGTTTGTGGTTTATCTTTTTGGACAAACTTTCTTACTTCCTCCGTAACATAATAACTGCAACAAATGGTTATTATTTGTGAGATATAAAAATCTCTA
This sequence comes from Beta corolliflora, assembly GCA_947648045.1. Lineage (NCBI taxonomy): Eukaryota > Viridiplantae > Streptophyta > Magnoliopsida > Caryophyllales > Amaranthaceae > Beta > Beta corolliflora. The sequence continues at coordinate 33,930 of CANSZD010002678.1, read as the reverse complement.
TTATATAAGTGAAGGGGGAGGAAGATGGTGTCATCTCACAAAAAGTCTGATATACCCTTAATGAATTTAAATTGTTATATATATTAAATAATATTTTCTTCGTCCTACTTATCATATATATTGATCAAGTTAACAATGGAATTAAATTTAAAATTTCATTTAAATATTAAATTAATGAGAATGATTTCCTCTCCTTACATATGTGTGAAAAAACTTTGATAAAAAATTGAATTGACAATATAACTTGATTGACACAATGAAAAAAAAAACTCAAGTTTCATATTAATAATTATACTGATAATATGTAAAACTTAAATGTTGATTACTAGCTATTCAGTAATCTCTATTATATAAATCAAACCTCTTCCACTTTATTAATATTCAACGATTGAACCTGATACACAAATTCTTCCACTTTATTTGAGCACAAGCTTTTCTTCTGCTTTATATTTCCTTCTCTCAGTATTATATATGAATAATGATGAACAAATAACTAAAAAAAACCCAATGAAACTATGATTTAAAAAAAAACATATTAAAAATATTATAAATAATTATAAATGTCTGTTGTAATCACATTTTTGTTAACAATGATGAATAATTAATTGAGAAAATGTTAATATGACACGCACGCATAGCGTGCAAAACATGCTAGTATTCATTTGTTACAGTTGTTATGTTACGGAGGAAGTAGATGTTATAATGACTTATCGTGTAGGGTAAGTTAATTTCACGGATAGCATGAATATAGGCTCCGTTTGGTAGGGCGTAAAATATTTTCCTAGAAAACTGTTTTTCTCTATTTCCAATTTTACATTGTTTGGTGTGCAAAGGAGTGTAAAACCATTTTCCTTAGGAGTAAAATTGCTCTCCTAATGATGGAAAACCATTTTCCCTTCAAAATGGATGGAAAACCATTTTCCTTCCTTTTCCTTATCTCTCTTGTACACTCCTCTCACAACCTCCTTACTTTCCCTTTCATTTTCCTTTTTTTTTCATCATTTTCCTTACATGGAACCAAACAACGGAAAACTAATTTTGGAATTGTGTTTTCCATTGTAAATTGTTTTTCATGAAAATTATTTACACTGAAAATGTTTTACACCCAACCAAACGGAGCCATAGAGTTAAGTCATTCTAGAAACTTCATCTAGGTCTGACTTAAGGGAATTTGTATCATAAATGCAAACCACATGCATGTGCCATGCTTTTTTTTTATTTATAAGTTGGGCTTATTTTATTAAGGGTAATAAAAGGCAACATAACCAAAGATGGCAATACATCCTCAACACAGCAAGCTCACAGTAAAGGAAAATTTATCCGAACAAATTTTTTATGTCTTTTTTGCGAGAAACAATATTTTTTTTCACAATTTAAGATATTAAAAAGAAATTATTTGTGAAAAACGACCTTAGGATAATTTTATGCAACCATGTATTATTATTACAACTAGAAACAACCTTTCATATTTTTTTTTTTTTTTTTTGGGCCTCCTTTTGGAAACCCGTGGTAAGATTTAATTTCCTCTTTCACTCACCCGAGGCCCAACAAGCCCCAACCCCCCTCCCCCCCAACAATATTGAAATTTTTACTTCCACCAAGATTTGAACCTTGGTCTCCCATGTGGGAGATAGGAAGCCATACCATTGGACCCAAGGGTCCTTGGTAGAAACAACCTTTCATATGATATGGCTTCTAATCTCATGTTATAACAACTAGAAAAAAAATTGTATTGTTATCGACCACTTCTCCAGAACCATAATTTTACCTTTATTGACTTATATTGACATTTAGCTACTGATTTTTAGCAAGGAAATGATGGATCTATGATATCAAAGTCTGGCCTAATATTATCTTCAATACCTTGATGTCAATATTAATATATATATATAATGCTGTCAACAATTGTGAGAAGAAGTTTCCTTGACTTTGTATTCTGACAACAAGAGTATATGTACAGCCTATAAGTCAACCCAAAGAAGGGAGAAGCCCAAGCTATACAACAAGCCCACAAAATGGAAAATAGGCCTAGAACAAATATAATATACAACACAAGGTATTTCCCAACATCCCCTTCAAGTTGGAGCGTGCGGATCATAAACGCCCAACTTGTGAAGGAAATACAAGAACTTCCGTTTACCCAAGGCTTTGGTAAATATATCGGCCAATTGATCATCCGTGGAGACATGAGATGTAGCAATAAGCCCATCCTGTAGCGCATCACGCACATAGTGACAATCAACTTCAATATGTTTAGTTCGTTCATGGAAAACTGGATTTTGGGCAATGTGTAAGGCGGATTTGCTATCACAAAACAGCATCATAGCACGAGGATGAGAGATACCAAGACTAAGAAGAAGGGCTTTGAGCCACTTAAGTTCGGCAGTGACAGCGGCCATAGAACGGTACTCGGCCTCGGCGGAGGAGCAGGAAACAGTATGTTGTTTCTTGGTCTTCCAAGAGATGGGTGAGCCACCAAGAAACACTAACCAGCCAGTCAGAGAGCGACGAGTGAGCGGACAACTCGCCCAATCCGAATCACACCAACCAGTGAGAGTGAGATCACAAGCGGAACTAAGAAGAATACCTTGGCTTGGGGGACCCTTTGAGGTACCGAACAACACGGAGAGCAAGATCCCAATGCTCTTGGCGAGGTACCTGCATAAATTGAGCGAGAATATGAACCGTGTAAGCCAAGTCCGGGCGAGTGAAGGAGAGGTAGATGAGACGACCGATGAGACGGCGATAGGACTCAGGATCAGGTAAGAAAGCACCCTGAGCAAGAGCTAAAGTATGGTTTTGTTCAATGGGGAAGCCAGCGGGCTTGGCACCCAAGAACCCAGATTCAGCAATAATATCAAGTGTATACTTCCGTTGACAAAGGAAGATACCATCAGTGCTCCGAGCAACCTCAATACCGAGAAAGTATTTGAGAAGACCCAAATCCTTCATATGAAAACAAGTGCTCAAATACTGTTTAAAAGAGGCAAGAGCGGAAGAATTATTACCCGAAATGATCAAATCATCAACATAGACCAGGACGTTCAGTTGAACATCGCCCTGATGCAGAGTAAAGAGAGAGTAGTCTGAATAGGACTGAAGGAAACCATAAGCCTTCAAGGAAGAAGCTAACTTAGCAAACCAACAACGAGGGGCCTGACGAAGACCATATAAAGATTTCTTCAGACGACACACCATCCCAGGATGAGTAGGAGAAAAACCAGGAGGCAATTTCATGTAGACTTCCTCATCTAGATCACCGTGAAGGAAGACGTTGTGGACATCCATTTGATGCAATTCCCAATTTTTAGCAGCAGCAACAGCAAGGAAAGTCCTAACAGTGACCATTTTAGCAACGGGGGCAAACGTCTCGTTATAATGATCAATACCTTCCTGCTGATGGTTGCCTAGAATGACAAGGTGAGCTTTGAGACGTTCAACAGTGCCATCAGAGTGATATTTAATTTTATAGACCCATTTGCAACCAAGAGCCTTCTTGCCAGCGGGCAAAGACTCCATAACCCAAGTGCCATTGTCCTCCAGAGCACAAATTTCTTTTTGCATAGCCTCACGCCAACCAGCATCTGTCATAACTTCTTTGAAAGAGCGAGGCTCAATTCCTGCAAGCACAACAGTAAGAAACCCACGGTGGCGCACAGAAAACTTATCACAAGTGACAAAATAAGCTATAGGATAAGGAGTACTTGAAGAACTGGAGGAAGCAGATGAACTGGGAGATGGACTTAATTTCTGGATATTATTGGTGACAAAATCACGCAACAATACAGAGGAGCGCTTGGCACGTTGACCACGACCAAGATGAGAAGAAGATGCGGCTGGTGACTCGGCCGAAGGAGGAGGGGCAAGGCGATAACGGCTGGCGGTGGCGGCAGATACATGTCGGCTCGGGTGGCGGCCGGGGTGGCGGCTATTGGTGGCGGCATGCATGTCGCCGGTGGCAATAGGGTCGGGAGTGGTAGGAGCTGCTGTGGGAGAAGCGGGTGGGGTGGGATCAAGGGTAGGCGGGTCACTCAAAATAGAGGCCATATCATCCAAGAAAGACATATCAACACCAACATGTTCAGGGACATCAAATGCATCATGAGAAGAAGCAGAAAGAGTAGCAAACGGGAACTCATTCTCATGAAACTTAACATCACGAGAAACAAAAATATCTTCGGTTTCAAGATCATACATCTTCCACCCCTTCTTGCCATTAGGATAACCAACAAACACACACTGCCGACTACGAGGAGCAAACTTATTACCTTTGATGTTCTTGTTATGAGCAAAGCATAAACACCCAAAAACACGTAAGGCATCAAAATCAGGAGGTTTGCCACACAGAAATTCAAAAGGAGTTTTACCATGTAGAACCCCAGATGGAGTACGATTAATGACATGAACAACAGCTAAGATACATTCACCCCAGAGACTAATAGGTAAATTAGCTTGAAACATCAAAGCACGAGCCACATTCAAAATATGTTGATGCTTAGGTTCGACACGACCATTCTGTTGAGGAGTATGGGTACAGGAAGTTTGAAACAAGATACCGTGATCATTAAAATAAGAAAGCATGCAATTGAACTCAGTGCCATTATCACTTCGCACCAGCTTAACGTTAGTGGCAAATTGTCGTTCAACCATAGCAAAGAAAGAATGAAAGGCAGTATGAACTTCCTTTTTATCACGCAATAAATACACCCAAACATCACGAGAATAATCATCAACAAGGGTTAAAAAATAAATAGCATCACAAGATGAAGGAGTACCATAAGGGCCCCATAAGTCACAATGAAAGAACTCAAAAATGCCAGAGGCTTTATTATCACTAGTAGGAAAAGAATCACGAGTTTGCTTAGCTTACGGACAAACAACACAAGCTTTATTTAATTTCTTCCTAGAAGTGCTAGAACTAACAGCAGGTACTAATTTGACAACATGATCTGAGGGGTGACCCAACCGACGATGCCACAGCTCGAACTTGCTTAACACAGGAACCGTAACTGCTTGAACCGTAGGAATACCCCGGAAATAATAAAGTCCATCTCGCCGCTCACCGGCTCCAATCAGATTCCTCGAAGGTAGGTCCTGTATAGCACATAAGGAGTTAGTGAAAGTGACAAGACAAGAAGAGTGATCAATTAGCTGCGAAACAGATATAAGATTGCACTGAAGACGAGGAACAAAGAGAACATTCTCAAGCGTAAGTTGAGAAGAAAGATGTACACGGCCCTGCATAGTAGCTCTACCTTTGTGATCATCCCAAGAAACCAACCGGGCAAGCAGAATTAGGACCAACATCAAATAAACAATCAAGAGTGCCCGTAACGTGATGAGACGCGCCGGTGTCAATGATCCAGGCACAAGAAATAGACTCACCCGTCATGCGATCGGCGGAAGGTGTTTGGGCATTTATCATATTTAACAGAACCTGTACTTGTTCTGGGCTCAAATCAGCAAGAGTAGTACCAGTAGAAGTGAAGGGAGAGGCGGCCAAAGAGGTTGAGGAGGGGGGTGTCAGTAACAGCGTGGGCACGCACCCCCCCCCCGCACCACGAACAGGGCCAGCCGAGAGCTCAGCGCCACGACCAGCAGCAAGGGTAGCAGGGCCTTTGGCTTTGTGGCGATCCTCCCACCCTTCTGGGTAACCGTGCAATTGAAAACGCATGCCTATGTCATGACCACTTTTGTGGCAGTGAGTACAAGTCAGTTTGGACTTGTCAATGCGTGGACCACGACCTTTAGGACGATCAGCGTGAAAGGCAAAGGCGTGGGCCTCAGCAGCCACGGTCTTGCCGCGAGCGATAGACCGAGAGCGTTCTTCCTGCAAGAAAGCTTGATATGCACGATTGAGATCAGGAGGAGGCTTGGAGAGAGTAAATTAGAACACACCAGACCATATACATCATCATTAATGCCAATCAAAAACTGATGAAGCTGCTCCTCGTCGCGATCTTTGGCGAATTTCCCAACTACATCACATGTACACTTAGCACAAATGCAGGCGTGTAGGGGCTTGAGACGATGTAATTCGTCATAAAAACCCATTAGAAGCGTATAATAAGCTTCGACAGACATATTCTTGGATTGTTTACAATCCGTTATGGAAGCCTGCAATTGTTGTAGACGAGGACCGTTGGGCACACGAAGCGGCGCTCAAGATACAACCACAAAGGTCGTGCCTCCTCATGAAAGGGAATAGAAGTCGCGGCAACGGGATCCATGCTTCGAAGGATCCAAGAGACGATCATTGAGTTTACAGTATCCCAATCCAAGAGTTGAGCAGATGCGGTTGGTTTAGAGAGAGTCCCGTCAACAAAGCCGAACTTTCGACGAGCTTTAAGGGATAGAGTGATGGCCCGGGACCAAGCCACGTAGTTATCACCCTTGAGAATTACATGGGTGATGAGATTACCGGGATGGTCGCCGGAGCCGAGATTATACGGCGAGGAAGCGTCCAATTTAGGAGCTTTATCATCCACCATGGTCAATCACAACAAAGCCACGTGGGTGGTGCTGCGATTGAGGGCAGAGAGAAGAAAGAAAGAAAAAAATTGGAGGTTCGAGTTTGCTAGGCTGCTGCTAGGGCTCCGATACCATGTCAATAATTGTGAGAAGAAGTTTCCTTGACTTTGTATTCTAACAACAAGAGTATATATACAACCTATAAGTCAACCCAAAGAAGGGAGAAGCCCAAGCTATACAACAAGCCCAAAAAAGGGAAAATAGGCCTAGAACAAATATAATATACAACACAAGGTATTTCCCAACAAATGCTTCCTTCATTTTCTTTTACTTGCAACGATGTGACATTTTCACTATTTATATGCTTACTTTGACCGCGAATTGTGACTAATATATAAACAAACTTTAGCATGCGAGATGTTGTTGGATTCATCTCAGTATATGTTTACCAGATTTCAACTTTTTATAATGTTCACAAGTAGATTATTAGAGATATCAATGGTCAAAGTCGTATATTGGCAAAAGCAAAAGTCCAAACGTTGCAAAATCGGAGGAGATATAATCTTAGCTTACTATAAAGATTTTAATATATATCCAACATTAACACCTGAGACTATAGATACATAAATCTGTCTCCCCATTTTAGTACCCTATGATGACTAATATCTCTGTCTAATTGGTCCAGATCGAAGAAAAATGAAAAATGAGCCTAAATAAACTATTTCAAGCTCAACATATTTCTAACCCATTTTCTAAGCCCGCTTTTAAAAACGTTTTAAAATAGTTTTATAAAAGTCCATCTTCGAAAACCTTATGAAAAAATATGAAGAAGCCCATTTTATAAAATATTTTTCTAGCCCAATTTAATTAATAGAGTTAATTACTTATATTGATTAGTTTTATTAATCATTTAACATTTTCAAAATATCTTTATATAAATTCATCTTTATCTCAAATATTTTTTAAAAATATCTTTTATAAAATCTTTTCCATGCCTATTTTAATTGCGCGCATATATATATATATATATATATATATATATATATATATATATATATATATATATATATATATATATATATATATATATATATATATATATATATATATATATATATATATATATATATATATATATATATATATATATATATATATATATATATATATATATATATATATATATATATATATATATATATATATATATATATATATATATATATATGCCAAGGATCTGGGGATTTTAAACAGATAAACTTAAAACTTAAAACATGTAAACATGTAAGCAAAGTAAAGTAAGGCGGTTGAACCGGCCATGGTTTTACAGAAAAGACTTACAAAGAGTCTTGTATGAAACTTGATACTTAAAGAGTGTTACAATTTTTTGTGAGAGAAAGAGAGAGAGAGAGAGATTTTTGGAGGAGCTTGTGTTGCTGTGTTATGCTCTCCCTTGAACTGAAGGAGAAGCCTCAATATATAGGCAGGGAAGAGTAATGTTGTCATGTTGAAGAGTTGTAGATGAACAATTTGTCTTCTGCTTTATACTGTTCAAAGTTTTTGTCTTTTGATGCTTTTTACTACTGATGAATAGTACTGCTTTATATTGTTGACTACTTTTGTTGTTGATGCAGAAATTTGTCCGTTGTTGTGGTGTCACATCCTGATGAAGCTTGAAGATAGTGAAATAATCTTTTTTTTTTAAGTCCGGAAACCAGCATCTTCTTCATTGTCACTGAGGTGGATGGAGGATTCTGCTGTAGATTCATGTTCCGAAGTAATGGAGGATTCAGACATGCTATTAGCAAGTTGTCTAAGGATCCGTGCATAATCTTCCGGGGTTTTGCTTGAAAGCAAGTAATGAATTTGCCTCGTGATTTTCGGCCAAGGAATTGAGATTGTTCGGCCCCGTAGTCATGGTACTGTGTTACGCTTTTTCTTCAACCATTCTCTGATGGCTGGTTCAAGAATAGAATGTGGTGTATTAAAATTTGACCACCATCTGATTTTAAACTTTCTTTGGAGAATCATGCCCCCTTGATCCTGGTTTACTTCAAGGAACCATTGACAAACTCAAAGAAGGTAAAACTTCATTGAAAACAAACATAAAGCGGGAAAGCGCCTCTCTATATTTGAAGGTTTGTATTGGGTTCGAAAGGTATTATAGCTTTTTGTAATGTTAGGGTGAAGGATTTCACTAGAAGAACCATATAACTTCCACCATTGGGAAAACCAAGATGGCAATTTTTCTGGCTGTATGGTTTTAGTGTTGAAGTAGATATGCCATGAATGGGATAACCTATTATTTTGTATTAAAAAGGTGGAGAACCAAGCCTGTTGGTAATCCCAATAATTATAAGTTTTACAATGTGGGAAAGTGTTATTGAAGCTAATGGGGAAGGCTTTGTGTTTTGAAGGGTCTTGATTCCAATCTTGAGGACTGAGAACCTTCAGAATTTTAATGGTTGAATAAGAGGGCTCAGCTTGCTCATTTTTATAAAAGAAGTGTTTGAATCCAGCGGAGCCGGTAACCTCAAGGATTGTCCGGTAATAATCTGCCGGTTTTGGTACGATCCCATGGTTTATAAAACCAGTTTTTCCCAAAGATATTTTGTATGGAGACATAGGGATCCTCATCATGATACCATGTTCAATGGTTATAATGTTTTGTGAGGCAGTTGTAACAAATTATTCCGAAGTCTCATTCTTCTTAGGTTGTGCAATCACAACTTGAGAGCTTCCGATTTTGTAAAGTTGTTTTTGAGGAGGGATTTTTTGGGAAGATTCTCCTTCCTCTGGTTTTAAAGTGACACTAATATTTTTCCCCGTAGGGGTTTTACCTTCTGTTGCTGCTTTGCTGGTGCTTCCTTGATTTTGCATAGAGTTTTGGAAAGCCTGAAGGAGCTGGGGGTATTTTTGGATGGATGAAGGATGCTCAGAGATTGAAAGGAGTCATTCTTGAACTTCATGTGTTCTATCAATAGAAGAGGTTTCACTCTCATTATTTTGGACAGCATCGTACCATGTTTTAATGGGTTTTTGTGTGGTGCAAATGGTTTTTTCAGGAGGAGGACGGGACTTCTCTTTATCTTTGGTCTTTCTAGGCATTTCTGTAAGAAATTCACGGGTTAAGAAGTCAGGGATAGAATTCTCTTCTCCTTTTATATGCTCAATTTCAAATTCAAAAATGCTAAAGATAGACTGCCATCTAGCAAAAACATGTTTTACAGCAATGTTTTGGACATCCTTTTTTAAAACGACTTTTAACGACTTGACAATCAACACGTAATAAGAATTTTTTATTTAATAAATCAGACTGGAATTTGGTGATACAAAGAACAATTGATAAAACTTCCTTTTTTATAGTAGAGTATTTTAACTGGGTATCATTCCAATGCCCTGAGGTGAATCTGATAATGTAATCTTTACCATTGTCAACCTGTTTTACAATACCTCCGTATCCCTTGTCACTGGCATCTGTTTCAACAATTTTTTGCAGGTCAGGGTTTGCTAAACTAAGGCATGGGATTTCTAAGACACGAGTTTTTATTGTCTTAACAACCTGGGTATGGAGATCAGACCAAGGCGGTGGGTTTTTCTTTAGTCTATCATGGAGAGGTTTTGCAATTCTACAAAGATTGGGATAGAAATCTAAGACATAATTTAAACTACCAAGAAACCTCTGTAATTGTGTTATATCTAAGATTTTATCAGGAAATTTGCTAGTGAATTGGAGAGACCTATCAATAGGGGTGATAGTACCACAAGACACAATTTGACCGAGGAATCTTATCTCAGTTTGAAATAAAGAAATCTTTTTTGCCGAAATAACAAGACCATTTTTCTTAATTAGATAGAAAAAAGTCTTAAGGTTTTTAAAGTGCTGATCAATCGTGCTTGAGTAAACTAGCACGTCATCAATGTAAACAATGCAAAAGTCTGAATATGGATTGAAGATATCGTTCATTATCCTTTGATACTCAGAGGGCACATTTTTAAGACCGAACGGCATAACATTCCACTCATATTGGCCAAAAGGAACAGTAAAGGCCGTTTTATAACGATGTTATGGCTTGATCTGTATTTGCCAAAATCCGGATTTCATATCAAATTTTGAGAAGATAAAGGCATGGTGTAATTTTTGCATCAGATCTTTTTTATTGGGTATTGGATAACGGATCCAACGAAGGGCATCATTAAGAGGTTTGTAATTTATAACTAGCCTAGGCGTGTCACGTTCAATCTCGAAGCTTTGTTGAAGTAAAACGCCGCACGCCTCCAAGGGGAACGGGATTTGGAAATTAAGCCTTTGCTTTCGAGGAATCTAATTTCTTCTCGACAATGGCGTTCTAAGTCGGCATTCATCTGGGTTGGTCGGGCTTTGGTAGGGATATTCTTTTCATCAAAATCAGGCTCATAAGGTAAGTCGATCATGTGTTGCTTTCTATTCCAGAAGGCGTTGGGTAGCTCAGAGCAAACTTCATTTCGAGGAGGCTTTGGAAGTCAGCTATCTGAGTTTTTAGAACACTATCTTGTAATTGTGCCTCAATTTTTTGTAAATGGATTTTCTTTTTAGATCATGAACGTCACTTTGTTTTCGATTGATAAGAGAATTTATCTCATTATTATAAATGCAAATTAGCCTTTATAATGTTGAGATTTCTGGTCTTGGGCTTTTCTAAGAAAAGGAAATCAAGCTTTTTATCTTTGGTTTTGAAGGATATTCCATCATAATTGACATTGTAAGGGGTTATTATATTTATGAAAGGTGTTCCCAAAATTACTGAATGGTGCATATTGGTAACGAGGACAAAATGGCTTTTTAGAGAGAGGCCTTGATTTAATATGTTGGCATATGTTTTTCCCTCTATATGCATTTTGGTGTTATTAGCAGAGCTAAGTTTTTCCAAAGTTTTTTGGTGAAAGCGTTTTGGGACGAGACTGGATTTAATACAATTTAAATCTGCTCCGGTATCGAACAAAGCTATAGTATTGATTTTGAAGTCACTAGAGAACTCAAGTGTGATTTTTATGTAATGCTTTCTAGAATTGATTTCTTTTAAAACAAAAAGGAAATTATCTGGGACTTTTGGGCTTTGTCCTTCATCCGGGATATCGTCATGATCACTCTCACTAGGGATATCTGGGACCATATGAGAAGTTAGAAGCTGAATGATGGCAGAGTCATGCTGCTGCTTAGTTTTAAGGTCTTTTGTGTCGGCTTTTATGGTTTTAACTTCAGCCTGGAGGTCCTGTATGGTTCTTTCTGGCTTTTTTCTAGAACTTCTTTTTTCTAAAATAGAAGTGAGGTTGTATGGTTCAGTGCTTGAAGAAGGGAGGTTAGGGTCCTTTTCTTTAGGACTTTCTTCAAGGGATTTACGAAGACGCTCAAGATATAGTCTTTGTAAATCTGGATTGTTAATATCCTGAATAATATCTAAGATGAGGTTTTGTTCTTTGGTGAGAACGTTTAGGTTACAATCCTCATCATTAGTTGAAGATGAAGAATCTATATCATCATCCTGAGGGCCATAATTCTGAGCTGAATCATAAGATTCGGTTTCCTCATCAGAAGACTCTATTAAAAGAGCTGAAATTCTTTCTAGAGTTTCATCATCTAGGTTAAGGTTTTGGATTTTATTAGACATTCTACAAAATCTAGCCGTATGACCTTTTTTGCCACACTTAAAACAAGTTATGTTTTTTAAGTCGGGTTTTGTGGTGGTCTGTTGGTGTTTGCTATGGGGCTTCCATTTTCGTTGCTCAAAAGGTTTTTTATGGAAGACTTTCTCAACCTTCTTATAGAACCTTCGTGCTTTATAGGGTTTTTGGTAATGGGTCGTTTTGCTACAGTTCCCTTTACAAGTGTTTGTCTGAGGGGAAGAGACATCAATTTGTTGGCAGAAGGAACCTAATTCCTTTTTAGTCTCTTTTAACTCTCTTTTTAGGTGTTTTTGGAGCTTCAAATCTTGACATATTTGAAGGCCTTGTTTAGAGGTTACACTAACCAACTCACCGTAGGTTAGCCTATCGTAAGGGATTATATGTTCTCCAAAATCCTCACGGATTCTGTTTCTGACCTTCTCTCCCAATATGGTTGGAAGACCTGCTAGGAATTTTTCTTTCCAAAAGGGTTGGTTAGAATCTTCTCTAAGCATAACTCTGGTTAGGAAAGTATTTTTGTACCACTGGAAATCACTAAGTTTTTTGCATCTTAGATTAGACAAAAGATCTGCATTTTTGTCTCTAAGATGGGAGGAATCTCCAATGAAGTGAAGTGATAAGGTAAATATGAGGGTTGAGACAGAATCTTGAATTGGATCTCCATTTAGGTTAAGAATGGGAACCCCATGTTCAGTTGTCTGAATTGCATTCAAGATGTCCAGATGATGTTCTTTGGTGAGATAGAAATCCCACCATCCTTTTAGTTGGCCGAGAAGCCCGCAATAAGTAGTTCCGCAACCGTTTTATCCGATGTACCGGATTGGGTTTTGTAAGCATTTGAAGTCATCGTCATTTGCTGTAAAAGGTTTAAAATCTGGTGTTCACTCATACCATCTATATTCCATTCGTAGATGGAAGAGGCATTATATTTTGGTTGAACAATTGTGTTAGGCTGACTTCCGATTTGGGATTCACTAGACCTTAAAGGAATAATATCGAGAGGGCCGAGATGTTGCCAAGATAGTTTAGCTAATTCGGGTGTTTTAGGGCTAGTTTCCCGGATCGGCGTAGTCACTTAAATCTAGGACACTAACGGTGTTATTCCGGACTGTTTCTTCCTCAACTATTTTTGAAGTAGAAGGTTCAATCCTCGCTAATTTGGTCTCTAATAGCTTGAAGAAATCCAGTCCTTGAAGTTGTAACTTCCTTTTGAGCTTCTAACGAAATCGATAGGGTTTAAAAATTGGATTTCGGAGGCTTTTCTCTAAGGGAGTGGAGACTAAACTTGTCTCTGTTTTAAGGCTTTGTTTCTCAATTTTAGAAAGTCGCTTTCCTAGAGTGTTAAGACCGATATTAGTAAAATAAGTTTTGCTCCGATACCGGGATATGCCAAGGATCCGGGGATTTTAATCGAGATAAACTTAAAACTTAAAACATGTAAACATGTAAGCAAAGTAAAGTAAGGCGGTTGAACCGACCATGGTTTTACAGAAAAGACTTACAAAGATTCTTGTATGAAACTTGATACTTTAAGAGTGTTATAATTTTTTGTGAGAGAAAGAGAGAGAGAGAGAGAGAGAGAGAGGAGGAGCTTTTTGGAGGAGTCTTTGTGTTATGCTCTCCCTTGAACCGAAGGAGGAGCCTCAATATATAGGCGAGGGAAGAGTAATGTTGTCATGTTGAAGAGCTGGTTGATGAACAATCGTCTTCCGCTTTACACCGTTTCGAGTTTTATCTTTTTGAAGTTTTATCCTTGTTTAACAATAGTTTCTTTGCTTTACACTCGTTACACTTTTAACCGTTGTTAGTTTTGATGCGAAAATTTGCCCGTTGTTGTGGTGGTGGTCGATGTACACATTGGCGATAGAAGATAGTGAAAGTATTTTTTTTTTTTAAGTCCGGAAACCAGTATCTTCTCCATCGTCACAAACCCATGGATCTTTTTGAGATATATGGTGGGAAGATATTTGAGCAAAATGAAACTTGCCTTCATCAGATAAATATTTTCCTCTGTAGATATCAGATAAATATTGAGAGGGAGGTTCTGAATGTTGTATGCCCGTAAGAAAGTATTTGTTGAAGTAGTGGGGGAAAACAACCATTGTATTGCCATAATGAACAATGGTAATTTGAAACGAATGGTGGTTTTGATGATGATTGATAATATGCGTCAAATTTTCTGAAATGGAAGCAAGCCCTTGAGCCCTGGCTTGGGCGGGGTTCTTTTGTGAAGGAATAAGGCGAGGGATACAAGCTTGGGTATTTATGAAAATTAAGTAATGGGCTGGTCTTATTTTCCCATTACTCATTTCAATATTAGCAAAAATAGCTTCAACATAAGTCCATTCATGCCATCTGAAGGAGTGTATAGTAGAAAAGATATATTGTTGGAATTTTGTGAATTCTTGGAAAATAGGAGTCTGTGGAATTGGCAAATCATAGAACTTTCTTACCAACCCATATCGCCATGTGAGGAAATAAGGACTACTCTTTGGAAGATCATTGGGATGGAGGAAAAATCCTTTATCGAAGAAACCTGATAGACCCCAAAAATGCCAAAGATAGCAGCGAAAAATAGCGTGTTTTGTGAGGAATTCGGTAATATTTTGATTGAATTTTGCTAATTTGACTTTGTTGAGGATTATTAGCTGTATTTCGGTTGGTAGACGGTCAATGTTTTTTAGAAGTTTCCTGGGAAAGGGTAAGTGCTTTTTTGAGTGGATATTGCGAGTGGATAAATGGATATGGGGTGAGGGTATGTTAAAGGAATTATTTCTCGAGGTGGAAGGTATATTGTAGAGTAATTTGGGAAATCTTTGAAGGTGGTATTTAGGGAGTTGTTCCCATTTTTTAGAAGTTTTTGGGATTCTCATCTTGGAAGTTGTTATAAAAATCCCTGCAAAAGTTAGGTAATCAGGAAGAAAGTTGTTTTCTCCTCGGATAAACTTAATGTCAAAATCAAAGGTAGATAAAAGTGCTTGCCATTTAGTAAAGTTTTGTTTAACCTTTTGAGCATCTTTTTTATGAAATTATTTATTAAATAAATCATACTGGAAAATGGTAATACAGAGAAAGATTGATAAAACCTTTTGTTGTATAAAAGAGTATTTTATTGTTTTAACAGCCTAGGTATGGAGATCAGACCAAGGCGATGGGTTCTTCTTTAGTCTATCATGGAGAGGTTTCGCAATTCTACAAAGATTTGGATAAAAATCTAAGACATAGTTTAAACTACCAAGAAACCTCTGTAGTTGAGTTTTGTCTAAGATTTTATCAGGAAATTTGCTAGTGAATTGGAGAGACCTGTCAATAGGGGTAATAGTGCCACAAGACACAATTTGGCCAAGAAATCTAATCTCAGTTTGAGATAATGAAATCTTTGTTGCTGAAATAACAAGACCATTTTTCTTATTTAGACAGAAAAAAGTCTTTAGGTTTTTAAAGTGTCGATCAATCGTGCTTGAGTAAACCAAAGACGTCATCAATGTAAATAATACAAAAGTCTGAATAGGGTTTAAAGATATCGTTCATAATCCTTTGATGCTCAGAGGGAGCATTTTTAAGACCGAAGGGCATAACATTCCATTCATACTGGCCAAAAGGAATAGTAAAAGTGGTCTTATAACGATGTTGTGGCTTAATTTGTATTTGCCAAAATCCGGGATTTCATATCAAATTTTGAAAAGATAAAGACATGGTGTAATTTTTGCATCAGATCCTTTTTATTGGGTATCGGATAATGGATCTGACGAAGGGCATCGTTAAGAGGTTTGTAATTTATAACTAGCCTAGGCGTGCCTCGTTCAATCTCCGAAGCTTTGTTGACGTAAAACGCCGCACAACTCCAAGGAGAACGGGACTTGGAGATTACGCCTTTGCTTTCGAGAAATCTAATCTCTTCTCGACAATGGCGTTCTAAGTCGGCATTCATTTGAGTTGGTTGGGGCTTTGGTAGGGATATTCTTTTTATCAAAGTCGGGCTCATAAGGTAAGTCAACCATGTGTTGTTTTCTATTCCAGAAGGCATTTGGAAGCTTAGAGCAAACTTTACTTTCAAGGAGGCTTTGGAAGTCAGCTATCTGAGTTTTTAGAACACTACCTTGTAATTGATCGTTAATTTTTTGTAAATGGATTTTCTGTTTTAGATCATGCACATCACTTTGTTTTCGATTGATAAGAGAGTTTATCTCATTATTATAAATGGAGCTTGCCTTTATAATGTTGATATTTCTGGTTTTGGGCTTTTCTAAGAAAAGAAAATCAAGCTTTTTATCTTTGGTTTTGAAGGATATTCCATCATAATTGACATTGTAAGGGGTTATTATATTTATGAAAGGTGTTCCCAAAATAACTGAATGGTGCATATTGTTAACGAGGACAAAATGGCTTTTTAGAGAGAGGCCTTGATTTAATATGTTAGCATCTGTTTTTCCCTCTATATGCATTTTGGTGTTATTAGCAGAGCTAAGTTTTTCCGAAGTTTTTTGGTGAAAGCGTTTTGGGACGAGACTGGATTTAATGCAATTTAAATCTGCTCCGGTATCGAACAAAGCTATAGTATTGATTTTGAAGTCACCAGAGAACTCAAGTGTGATTTTTATGTAATACTTTCTAGAATTGATTTCTTTTAAAACAAAAAGGAAATCATCTGGGACTTTTGGGCTTTGTTCTTCATCCGGGATATCATCAGGATTACTCTCACTAGGGATATCTGGGACCATATGAGAAGTAAGAAGCTGAATGATGGCAGAGTCATGCTGCTGCTTAGTTTTAAGGTCTTTTATGTCGGCTTTTATGGTTTTAACTTCAGCCTGAAGGTCCTGTATGGTTCTTTCTGGCTTTTTTCTAGAACTTCTCTTTTCTAAAATAGAAGTGAGGTTGTATGGTTTAGTGCTCGAAGAAGGGAGGTTTGGGTCCTTTTCTTTAGGACTTTCTTCAAGGGATTTACGAAGACGCTCAAGATACAGTTTTTGTAAATCAGGATCGTTAATATCCTAAATAACATCTAAGATGAGGTTTTGTTCTTTGGTGAGAACGGTTAGGGTACAATCCTCATCATTAGCTGAAGATGAAGAATCTATATCATCATTCTGAGGGCCATAATTCTCAGCTGAATCATAAGATTCGGTTTCCTCATTAGAAGACTCTATTAAAAGAGTTGAAATTCTTCCTAGAGTTTCATCATCTAGGTTAAGGTTTTGGATTTTATCAGACACTCTACAAAATCTAGCCGTGTGACCCTTTTTTCCACACTTAAAACAGGTTATGTTTTTAAGGTCAGGTTTTGTAGTGGACTGTTGGTGTTTCCTATGGGGCTTCCATTTTTATTGTTCAAAAGGTTTTTTATGGAAGACTTTCTCAACCTTCTTATAGAACTTTCGTGATTTAAAGGGTTTTTGATAATGGGTTGGATTACTACAGTTTCCTTTACAAGTGTTTGTCTGAGGGGAAGAGAGTTCAAATTGTTGGCAGAAGGAACCTAATTCCTTTTTAGTCTCTTTTAACTTCCTTTTTAGGTGTTTTTGGAGTTTCAAATCTTGACATAATTGAAGGCCTTGTTTAGAGGTTACACTAACCAACTCACCATAGGTTAGCCTATCGTAAGGGATAATATGTTTGCCAAAATCCTCACGGATTCGGTTTCTTACCTTTTCCCCTAATATGGTTGGAAGACCTGCTAGGAATTTTTCTTTCCAAAAGGGTTGGTTAGAATCTTCTCTAAGCATAACCCTGGTTAGGAAAGTATTTTTGTACCACTGGAAATCATTAAGTTTTTTGCATCTTAGATTAGACAAAAGATCTGCGTTTTTGTCTCTGAGATGGGAGGAATCTCCAATGAATTGAAGCGATAAGGTAAATATTAGGGTTGAGACAGAATCTTGGATTGGTTCTCCATTTACGTTAAGAATGGGAACCCCATCTTCAGTTGTCTGGATTGCGTTTAAGATATCGAGTTGCTGTTCTTTGGTAAGATAGAAATCCCACCACCCTTTTAGCTGGCCAGAGAAGCCTGCAATTAAGAGTTCTACAACTGTTTTATCTGACGTACCAGATTGGGTTTTATAAGCATTTAATGCCATCGTCATTTGCTGTAAGAGGTTTAAGATTTGGTGTTCACTCATGCCGTCTATATTCCATTCGTAGATAGAGGAGGCATTATATTTTGGTTGGACAATTGTGTTAGGCTGCCTACCTATTTGGGATTCATTAGACCTTATTGGAATAATATCAAGAGGATCAGTATTTTGCCAAACAAGTTTAGCTAATTCAGGTGTTTTGGGGCTAGTGTCTGGATCCGTATTGTCACCTAAATCTAGGACACTAACAGTATTATTCTGGACTGTTTCTTCCTCAACTATTTTTGAAGTAGAAGGTTCAACCCTACTAATTTGGTCTCTAATAGCTTGAAGAAATTCAATTCTTGAAGTTGTAACTTCCTTTTGAGCTTTCTGCGAAATCTGATAGGGTTTAAAAATTGGATTTCGGAGGCTTTTTTATAAAGGAGTGGAGACCAAGTTTGTCTCCGCTTTATGGTTTTG
The DNA here is from genome assembly GCA_947648045.1 of Beta corolliflora. Classification (NCBI taxonomy): domain Eukaryota; kingdom Viridiplantae; phylum Streptophyta; class Magnoliopsida; order Caryophyllales; family Amaranthaceae; genus Beta; species Beta corolliflora. Next base: position 15,256 of record CANSZD010002678.1, on the reverse strand, counting down.
TTTCTCAATTCTAGAAAGTTGCTTTCCTAGAGTGTTAAGGCTAATATTAGTGAAATTGTTTTGCAGGACAATATTCTTGAGGTTTGTTGAGGCTTCTTCCCGAGGTTTCTTAAGAGGGAAGGCCTTTACTTTGTGCTCGCCTATGGTAAAGGAAATTTGACGTAAAGGAGGATGGTCATTTTGAACCGTGCCATCTGGAGTCTCCCAGACGGGGGTCCTTCTATTGGCATTTTTGGTGTCTATCAGGTTTCTTCGATAAAGGATTTTTCCTCCATCCCAATGATCTTCCAAAGAGTAGTCCTTACTTCCTCACATGGCGATATGGTTTGGTAAGAAAGTTCTATGATGTGCCAATTCCACAGGCTCCTATTTTCCAAGAATTCACAAAATTCCAACAATATATCTTTTCTACTATACACTCCTTCAGATGGCATGAATGGACTTATGTTGAAGCTATTTGTGCTAATATTGAAATGAGTAATGGGAAAATAAGACCAGCCCATTACTTAATTTTCTTAAATACCCAAGCTTGTATCCCTCGCCTTATTCCTTCACAAAAGAACCCCGCCCAAGCCAGGGCTCAAGGGCTTGCTTCCATTTCAGAAAATTTGACGCATATTATCAATCATCATCAAAACCACCATTCGTTTCCAATTACCATTGTTCATTATGGCAATACAACTATTGTTTTCCCCCACTACTTCAACAAATAATTTCTTACGGGCATACAACATTCAGAACCTCCCTCTCAATATTTATCTGATATCTACAGAGGAAAATATTTATCTGATGAAGGCAAATTTCATTTTGCTCAAATCTTCCCACCATATATCTCAAAAAGATCCATGGGTCCGTGACGATGGAGAAGATACTTGGTTTCCATCTTTGGTTTCCGAGACTTAAAAAAAAAAAAAAATACTTTCACTATCTTCAATCAGCAACAGGTACATCAGTCACCACCACAACAACGGGTAAATTTCTGCATCAAAACTAACAACAGTCAAAAGTGTAACAGTGTAAAGCAGCAAACTATTGTTCAACAGTATAAAACTTCAAAAAGACAAAACTCTGAACAGTGTAAAGCAGAAGACAGATTGTTCATCAACAGCTCTTCAACATGACAACATTATTCTTCCCTGCCTATATATTGAGGCTCCTCTTTCGGTTCAAGGCGAGCATAACACAAGCAATACAAGCTCCTTCAAAAATATCTCTCTCTCTCTCTTTCTCTCACAAAAAATTGTAACACTCTTTAAGTATCAAGTTTCATACAAGACTCTTTGTAAGTCTTTTCTTTAAAACCATGGCCGGTTCAACCGCCTTACTTTACTTTGCTTACATGTTTTAAGTTTAAAGTTTATATATATATATATATATATATATATATATATATATATATATATATATATATATATATATATATATATATATATATATATATATATATATATATATATATATATATATATATATATATATATATATATATATATATATATATATATATATATATGCATATATTGCTTTGTCTTGTTGGTCGGGGGCATTCCATAATTCTCTCTCACGCCTACCCGCTATCTCCAAACTCCCCATTCAAATCTTCCAAAAACCCTAATCTCAACCTCGCTAATCTCTACTCTATATGTCTAATTCTGACCCTTTGGTGTCCACCCTTTTTGCCCAAATAACCCCAAAAACAAAGGTAATTACAAAATCAACCAATCATTAATATTTTTTTAAAAACAAAAACAAAATGGACAAACAGATCCTTGACAGTTACTTCCCCTGCTCAAGTAAATTAACCAAAAAAAATACTACACTTCTCATGGCAGTTTCCTACTTCACCATCTTCCTCTTCCCAACCTTCAATTACCTTCAATGCTCCATTCTTCCTCTTCATTACTTGCAAAAACGAAAAAAGAAAAAACAAACAATCGCACAAGAACCTAAACCCGTGTAATTACAAAGCATACGAAAAATTAAATTTGTATATAATCCAATTTTTGAGTCTAACGGTCTGTTTCTTTTTTTGTGATTTCAAATTTGGACACAAAGAGAAGTGGAGTAAATCAACAATAGCAGCGACCAATTGCAAGTTGAATCAGGAAAATAAAAAAAGGTATTTGTTACTAATAGTAATGGAATGCAAATCATTTGTTTGAAAATAAGGAAAAAACCATAAAATGATTCATGTTAATTGAGACTCAAAATTTGCATTTCAAAACTCAAATTTTTTTGCCTGCCAAAACTTTAAATAGAAGAGGTGTAAGAGATAATTTGCACTCAAAGTCTCAAACTTTACTTATAAATTTGCTACTGTCAATATCTTTTCAAACTACCAATGATAATGTATAAGGGTTCTTGCATGATGTTCCTTATTAGGTGACAACAAGTCTATTATATATTATGTGCAAGTCTTCTTTACGCAACAAATAACACATGCCATCTAAATTCTTCATTTCCAAGTCGTATAAAATTTCAAGGCATAATAAAAGTTCAACATAACTACACCATGAAGTGGGTAAAGCTACATAAAGAATTGAAAAAGGAGACAACGAGACAGAAAGGAAAGAATATTGAAGTGGATAATGGAGTTTTTATGGAAAAAACACATGATGTAATTGCATGCAATCCAACAACATCACTCGCAGTAATTGCCTTCAATTTCTTTGATCGGGTTTTTGTGGTGGGGGAGATTTTTGAAGGTGGAAGAGGACAGAGTGGTGGTGTTAGGGTTTTACGACGGTGGCTGAAAGTAGTGGTAGGAAAGAGGAGATAGAAGCAGAGAAATGGGTCGACACCATATTTAAGGACTTTGATGGAAATTGATTTAGGAGATCTTGAGGGCGACAAGTATAGTGAATATGGGGGGGAATGATATGGGATGTCGCATGGAGGTAGTGGAAGGTGGTTGTTGTGAACTTGTGATGGAGAGAGAGAGAGGAGTATGATTTTTAGAGAGAGAAAATAGGTAGGCTAGAGAGAGAGATTAGAGATGTGATATTTGGTTGAAGAAATTTAGCTATGGTTTAAGTACTAAGTTAAAAAAAAGTTATTAATAGGAAGTTGAGTTATCTCTTGATATTGGATATTTGAGCTTCATTTAGAATCGGGCTTTGTTAGCTGAAAGACTGTTCGAGGCCACAGGACGGAAACCAGGGTGTAGTACGTCGCCGGCAAATAGTAGGCAGTCTCAAGGTAGTATTGTTATTTAATATTATACCTTTGTTATAAAAACATTTATGAGTATTTATTGATAGAAAGAACTTAAATGAACAGTGAAAAAGCTATAAGGTGTTTTAATCATTGAAGAAAGTTTAAAGACAATTGCAAACTTAGATCTTGCTTATAATTCCAAAGATAGACATTTTGTTTCCTTAGACAAAAATAAGTTTCTTTGTAGATTTGATAGTAAGTATAATCATAAATTACACAGTGATAGTTCCCACCTTAATAGCGTAACAGCCTTGTTAATTAGTTTAGCAGATAACTTAGAAAAACAAAATTATCACGAATCTTTAGATAAAATAGTCAGAGCTTTTATAGATAATAAAGAAGTCCAAAATAATAACGATTTCCTGAAATCGCAGATAATGTAACGCCCCCGAAAATTCATACTCCTTAATTAAACACAATTGTTTATACTTAGCAGCGGAAATTGAACTTAAGCCTTGTAATATGGCTCACTAATACAATGTAGCCTTAAATAGTCCTTAATATACACAAAATGCTCGACTCAAATAATAATGATTTCCCCTAATACAAGATACCATACAATTTCACTTGAACATATTCCTTACTAATAGCGCTCTTGCAATGATCCTGCTTATACCTAAAACAGAAAACAAAACATCATGAGCCGAGGCTCAGTAACATACTACTCTAACATCGTAAATTCATTTTAATTCATTTTATTTGCAAACAGGGAGAAGAGAATATAGTAAAACCATTTCGTAAACATACACTTCGAATCAGGAATTTAAAAGTCATTTATTAATATAATCTCCATTATCACATTTCATTATCAGAAAACTTTCTTTGGTTACTTGGCGAGTACAACAGAAGGCATAGCCACCGAGGACATAAGTCCCCCATCAGAAGGTGGCATATAATGCCATAGATCGTAACAGAAGGCAAAGCCACCGAGGATATTCATCCCCCATCAGAAGGTGGCATATAATGCCAATAGTAACATAGGCAAAGCCACCGAGGACAAAGTCCCCCATCAGAAGGTGGCATATAATGCCATCATGCGGGTGCCACCGAGACATTGTCCCCCATCAGAAGGTGGCGTTGCCGCCAGATAACAGAACGACACGTGCACGGCCCAGAGATAGAACATAGTACTGCCATTCACCATCTTTCACTTTCATTTATCATGTTTCGTTTCTTTTAAGTACTTTTCAGAAATCATAGCAGAGTCATTGCATAACGTTATATCAAATCATTCACAGAATCATATTTCTTATAAACATCATTGGCATAATAAAACAGTTCACATCCCGCACACCATAAATAGCATAGCATAAACATTATAAAAGCATCATAAAACATAGTTGGAAGGGGAGTGCGGGTGTTAGCGATGAGACGTTACACGGAATCACTGTTTAACAATCTTGATAGCGGGAGGCTTGTAATATCTCTTCCTTTTTAATCTAATCAATTCAGGGATTAATAAAAAGACTTGTTACTATTTTATTCTAAAATTTGAGTTTCTTGATCCGTTTCCATCATGTGCCTATTGTAGGAGATACTTAGGAGTTCAATATATTGAGATCTTTGGTGGTTGATAAAAGTCAAAGGCATTCTTTCTACTTAACAGCCTAGCGTCTAAGTCGTACTTCATTAATTGTAAGTATGAACGTCTTGTTATAACCATTTCGTATTTTATAAATTGAACATTAAGATCATGTTATACTTTTGTTAACCTTTAGTTCGAAACTCCATTCTACTTAGTCATAGGATCCTTTTAAACATATTCGCCATTTTATAATTTAAAACAGTGACCTTTAGTCTTGTGGTTCATGATTCATACTAATTTCGTAATCAATTGCTCCATATTATAACTATTTCATTCTTGTAATCTAAACTACATAGGTACTTGTTACTATGTGACTATACTTTAATTGTTATTCTTGCTAATAATTCATTCACTAGAAACTTGAGTGGAACTATTATTACTAATAATCACTTTATTCAACTCATATTATGATTTATACATAACTAGTACTAAACTAAAGTGATTGCTAACATAATATTAATTTGCTCAAACATAATCATAATTAAGACTTGAACATTTGTAATACAAACTAGAGAGTATTTTTACATTAAGATGACTAGATATTATACTCAAATTTCAGATTACAAGAATTAGTGATTATTAATTAGTTTAGCCTAATAAAAGTCAGTTTCGTTTTTATTACAATATTAGTCCAACCATCTTTCTTAAAAATCAACTTGTTGGCCCAATAAGTTGAGTGAGTAACATGGCCTAATCTATTTGGGCTTAACTCATTTAAACAAATGAAAACAAAGTTGGAGAGGTATTTCATACCTCTGCTCAATTTGAGCAGGCACGAAAACAGGGCAGAGGAGGGAGATTGGCTGGCAGTGGGGTCGGGTTTCCGACCGTGAGGCAGCACGATGTTGGTTCATCGGTGTTCGTCGGAGTTCGTCGACCACAGTGGCCCGGTGCAGCAGTGGCTGCCGCGTGAGGCAGGGATAAGGTGGGGCGCGAGAGAGAGAAAGAGCTGGGCGAGGGAGAAGACTTCGGTTGGGCTGCGATGTGGGTTCAGCGGGAGCGGGTTATGTCGTGGGTTCGACAGGAGATGGCGTGGTGGTGCTAGTAGGGCGGCAGTGCAGCGGCGCTGCGAGGGTGGTGCGTGGTGGCTGACCCGAAACAGAGGAGCGAGATAGGGAGTGCGAAAAATAGAGAGCTTGAGGGTGGCTCTTGAGTGGCGGTTTCCGGCGAAGGTTGGGGAATGAAAATGGTGGCAGGTAGAGTGGTGAGTGTGTGGAGCAACTATGGCTATTTATAGCTATTGTTGAGGCTCCTAATTTTGTGAATGATGTTGATGTAATTGATAGGAAAATTGAATTTTGGGAGAGTTTGGTTTGGATTGGAATTTTTAATTAGAGTTGAGTTTTATTGTGTATGAAAATTACATTTGGATTAGAAATCCATAGTTGAGTTTTTGTGAAGGGAAAATTGAGATGGGTGAAAGAAATTAGTAAAATTGTATTGAATTTTCCTTTTTCTTCTTTTTGTTTTTCCTTTTTGTTTTTCTCTTTTTTTTTTCCCATTTATTTGTCTATTTGAATTAATATTTTATTACTTGCTATCCAATATTGTATAATTATTTAGTCAAAATCATCAAACTTTAGTCACACCTATAATGAAACCACTATTTATCAAGTTTAAATTTTCGGGATATTACATCCTCACCCCCTTAGAAAAAGTTTCGTCCTCGAAACTTGATAACACAAGGTAGAGCGCATACATTCATTTGTCTAGTATGTGCCAAATTCAGGCATGGAATCTCATAATTCATAATACAATTAATCAGCACATTGGATTTTCAGAACCTTGCATAACACATTTCCTTGGTCACAGAAAAAGATACATTCATACTAAGTTACTTTAAAGCATGTACGTATTTACATATGATTCTATCAATATTTCCACGGCCTCATCCTTAATTATTAACGCTTTACCACTAATCAGAATCAGCATTTTTACTCAAGAGTATCACTCCATTTGATTGTTTTGAAATTATCTCAGGAAGGCACTATTTACAAGTGATTTAGTTTATTTCTTTTCAACATATGCACCAAAGATCCTTATCCAATGAGGTCATCCATAAGTAAGAGTTTAAGTTCTCGTACTATCTTTACTTAATATTACAATTTTGTTCCTCATTTAATTTTCTATATCTATTAGTCACATAATTTCAAAACCAACATCATAATCCTAAGGATATGTGTCAAATTCCCAAAAATCAATTTTTCGTAACTTCCAAAATCATTAACACAAGTTGTCACTTGGTCCACCTAATTTTCCTAGAAATCCTTAGCCCATATTCATTAACCGAACTTGTCATTAGTTTATAATTCCTCCTTTAATATTTGATCGGCTTACTATTCTTTACACATATCTGTATGCCCTATATTCATCATTTGATAGCATGAACTTTGTCAAACTTTTGTAATCAGTAAAGTTATCCTTGTTTCTTTAGTAATTATATCATCTAGTAATTTATTCCTAAAACCTCGAATTTTCTATTTCTTATTCACATATCCTCAATTTCAGTCGTGTCATCAAACCCATTTCATTATCATTGTCCTGAGGCTAAGCGTCTATAACCTAACCAAGGAAATTATCATCGTCATAAAGTGGTTTTTTTTTTTTTTTCCTAGTTTTCCATACACAAGATGTCTTGTCCCAAATCTTTGTAAAAATGTTCAGATTAAGATGACCTTAGTAGTTAAGATCCTATTTCTCAAAATTTCTCTAGACATCCAAATACTTATTTCCTAGTTATATTCCAAATAGTTATTATATCTCCAAATAGCACATCTTATTCCTTCAAGATAATAATTTGTCTAACTTCTTAAATTAATGCTTCACTTAAAAGCCATAATTCGTTATTCAGCAAAAACCATAACACCCAATATTAGTTCGCGTTGCATTATAACTTACCTCAACTTTTAAAATTCAAATAGTGTTACTTACTCCCTAATTTCGCAAGTAAAAATTCTAATTTCCCTTAAATTTTTCTAATACGAGATCGCCGCACGAATTGTCATAAAAATCGGTCCCAAGTTACGACTTCGATAATGTCCACAATACTATCAACCCTAGATATTCATATCTCCTCATAATTCCTTATGACTTACCCATTTTTATTACCCAAAAGTTCATTTACCATAGTATTTCCAAATATCCTTTACGTTATCTCATTGATCCTATTTTGTGTCTTACTTCAATGTTAAATGTAACCACTCATGCCTCAAAAGATTATTCACAAGTCCTTAGTCTCTATTACTCGAATATCCATCAACTTATCCTCGAACCACTCAACATCTAATTTTCCTCAAAATTCATACCTAGGCAAAACCTCATAAATTATCCATTCAGCATCTCATTTCTTAGACTCTATTACACAAATGGTCGTTTATCAACCTCAAGTATCTCGATATCTAACTTCCCAAACGATCGTACCTAGGCGGTGCAAAGTCTAATACTCCGCACTTCCGGCTAGGTTTTGGCTCTGATACCACTCTGTAACGCCCCGAAAATTCATACTCCTTAATTAAACACAATTGTTTATACTTAGCAGCGGAAATTGAACTTAAGCCTTGTAATATGGCTCACTAATACAATGTAGCCTTAAATAGTCCTTAATATACACAAAATGCTCGACTCAAATAATAATGATTTCCCCTAATACAAGATACCATACAATTTCACTTGAACATATTCCTTACTAATAGCGCTCTTGCAATGATCCTGCTTATACCTAAAACAGAAAACAAAACATCATGAGCCGAGGCTCAGTAACATACTACTCTAACATCGTAAATTCATTTTAATTCATTTTATTTGCAAACAGGGAGAAGAGAATATAGTAAAACCATTTCGTAAACATACACTTCGAATCAGGAATTTAAAAGTCATTTATTAATATAATCTCCATTATCACATTTCATTATCAGAAAACTTTCTTTGGTTACTTGGCGAGTACAACAGAAGGCATAGCCACCGAGGACATAAGTCCCCCATCAGAAGGTGGCATATAATGCCATAGATCGTAACAGAAGGCAAAGCCACCGAGGATATTCATCCCCCATCAGAAGGTGGCATATAATGCCAATAGTAACATAGGCAAAGCCACCGAGGACAAAGTCCCCCATCAGAAGGTGGCATATAATGCCATCATGCGGGTGCCACCGAGGACATTGTCCCCCCATCGAAGGTGGCGTTGCCGCGGATAACGTAACGACACGTGCACGGCCCAAGAGATAGAACATAGTACTCGCCATTCACCATCTTTCACTTTCATTTATCATGTTTCGTTTCTTTTAAGTACTTTTCGAAATCATAGCGAGTCATTGCATAACGTTATATCAAATCATTCACAGAATCATATTTCTTATAAACATCATTGGCATAATAAAACAGTTCACATCCCGCACACCATAAATAGCATAGCATAAACATTATAAAAGCATCATAAAACATAGTTGGAAGGGGAGTGCGGGTGTTAGCAGTAGACGTTACCTGGAATCCTGGTTAACAATCTTGATAGCCGGGGGAGGCTTGTAATATCTCTTCCTTTTTAATCTAATCAATTCAGGGATTAATAAAAAGACTTGTTACTATTTTATTCTAAAATTTGAGTTTCTTGATCCGTTTCCATCATGTGCCTATTGTAGGAGATACTTAGGAGTTCAATATATTGAGATCTTTGGTGGTTGATAAAAGTCAAAGGCATTCTTTCTACTTAACAGCCTAGCGTCTAAGTCGTACTTCATTAATTGTAAGTATGAACGTCTTGTTATAACCATTTCGTATTTTATAAATTGAACATTAAGATCATGTTATACTTTTGTTAACCTTTAGTTCGAAACTCCATTCTACTTAGTCATAGGATCCTTTTAAACATATTCGCCATTTTATAATTTAAAACAGTGACCTTTAGTCTTGTGGTTCATGATTCATACTAATTTCGTAATCAATTGCTCCATATTATAACTATTTCATTCTTGTAATCTAAACTACATAGGTACTTGTTACTATGTGACTATACTTTAATTGTTATTCTTGCTAATAATTCATTCACTAGAAACTTGAGTGGAACTACTATTACTAATAATCACTTTATTCAACTCATATTATGATTTATACATAACTAGTACTAAACTAAAGTGATTGCTAACATAATATTAATTTGCTCAAACATAATTATAATTAAGACTTGAACATTTGTAATACAAACTAGAGAGTATTTTTACATTAAGATGACTAGATATTATACTCAAATTTCAGATTACAAGAATTAGTGATTATTAATTAGTTTAGCCTAATAAAAGTCAGTTTCGTTTTTATTACAATATTAGTCCAACCATCTTTCTTAAAAATCAACTTGTTGGCCCAATAAGTTGAGTGAGTAACATGGCCTAATCTATTTGGGCTTAACTCATTTAAACAAATGAAAACAAAGTTGGAGAGGTATTTCATACCTCTGCTCAATTTGAGCAGGCACGAAAACAGGGCAGAGGAGGGAGATTGGCTGGCAGTGGGGTCGGGTTTCCGACCGTGAGGCAGCACGATGTTGGTTCATCGGTGTTCGTCGGAGTTCGTCGACCACAGTGGTCCGGTGCAGCAGTGGCTGCCGCGTGAGGCAGGGAAGAGGTGGGGCGCGGGAGAGAGAAAGAGCTGGGCGAGGGAGAAGACTTCGGTTGGGCTGCGATGTGGGTTCAGCGGGAGCGGGTTATGTCGTGGGTTCGACAGGAGATGGCGTGGTGGTGCTAGTAGGGCGGCAGTGCAGCGGCGCTGCGAGGGTGGTGCGTGGTGGCTGACCCGAAACAGAGGAGCGAGATAGGGAGTGCGAAAAATAGAGAGCTTGAGGGTGGCTCTTGAGTGGCGGTTTCCGGCGAAGGTTGGGGAATGAAAATGGTGGCAGGTAGAGTGGTGAGTGTGTGGAGCAACTATGGCTATTTATAGCTATTGTTGAGGCTCCTAATTTTGTGAATGATGTTGATGTAATTGATAGGAAAATTGAATTTTGGGAGAGTTTGGTTTGGATTGGAATTTTTAATTAGAGTTGAGTTTTATTGTGTATGAAAATTACATTTGGATTAGAAATCCATAGTTGAGTTTTTGTGAAGGGAAAATTGAGATGGGTGAAAGAAATTAGTAAAATTGTATTGAATTTTCCTTTTTCTTCTTTTTGTTTTTCCTTTTTTGTTTTTCTCTTTTTTTTCCCATTTATTTGTCTATTTGAATTAATATTTTATTACTTGCTATCCAATATTGTATAATTATTTAGTCAAAATCATCAAACTTTAGTCACACCTATAATGAAACCACTATTTATCAAGTTTAAATTTTCGGGATATTACAGATAAGCTCATTAAGTAAATAAGTAAAAACCTTAAAAGAAAAAACTCCTACTAAGGAAGAGGTTAAACAGCTTAGTTTTGACATACAACATAACAAGCCTAAACTCATAGAATTAGAGACTATATAGATCTTAAATCAAACTACAGATAAATTAAGTAAAGTTGAAACTCTGCTTCAAGAGATAAAAGAATTAGTTATAGGTTAATGTCCCGAAAAAATAAGGAAGATTATTTAACAGCTGAAAAGAAATCAAAAGAATATTTAGATTTTACAGATAACGAATTTGCAACTTATAATCCAACATCAAAAGGGGATAAATATAATACCATTAGATTTAATATTTTAACAGAATTAATTTTAGATCTAAAACAGCAAATAATAGAATTAAAAGACAAACTTAGAAGCGTCAAAGGACAAACTTCTAATACAAACGAAGAAAGTTTAATCAAAGCTTTTAAAAATCTTAGTGTTTCTCCAGAAGGAATAATTAAAAAGGCTAAACCAAGAATGAGTTTAGATATTTTATACCAAAACCAAACAAAATGACTAGTTTTCCAAGAACAAGTAGATCCTTAAGTAGATCTTTAAGCACAATAACAAAAGCGTAAGAAGAAGTAGACACTAATAAAAGATTTAATTCTTTCAAGTGGTTAACTCAAAAAGAGCCTATATCCCGAATTGGAAGAATTAATAGATATAGAACAAAGCTTAGATAGATTTAGAAATAATAGAGTAAAATTGCTAGAACCAAAGACTTTATATAATCAAGGAATATTCGACGAGATCAACCGCAATATTTAGAACATATAGAGAAGAAGCCATCGAGCGTAATAAATGGATCCGAAAATATAGAACTCATATCACCACGAACAATCAAAACCTTAACAAAAAGGCATAACTATCTTCATATAGGAATGATAATTATAGGAGTTAAATCCTTAATTAGAAAAGAAACGAGAACTAAAGCCTTGTTATTAATAGTAGACAATAGTTGGACAAAGACCAAGATAAAGCCATTCTATCGGGAATGGAAGTTGACCTATCATCTAATAGAGGATTGTTTTTCGCGTACGCGATCTCTTAAAATCAATTAACGATACTAAGAATCTCGATATTATAGTTAAAACCAAAGGTTTTGAAGGTTACAAAGGCAATAACTTGTCGGTAACAATAGGAACTATAGCTAAACTCCGGTAAAACTACTACAAGAAACTATAAGTTAGAAGTAGATAAAGTTATTAAAACTATGATGTCCAAAGGGATAAAAATGATAGAACCAACATTGATAGATAAAGAAATCTTAGCAGGAGAAGAATGGAAACTCTCAGAGTTATTTCAAAACCATAAAAATAGCCCTTTAGTCCCACAAAGTAGTTATATGTATAAGGATAATAAAGGAAGACTTTCGGGTTAGATTTGGAGAATATGAACAAAGTCCGGATCTAGATATAGAAACCGAAGAAAATGATACGAGAATATAGCTTAGCAAATTATGAACTCGGTGAAATAGCTAAAGAATTAGAAGAATTAAAAAGAAAAATAGAAATAGCAAAGGCGAAAAAAGAAGATATTAGTAAAAGACTTAACTATATCCTATTTACAGATTGTCATAGATACACCAGTGCTAAGTTATATACAGAAGAAGGTCAAAAGATGAGAGAAATTGATCAACTAGAAAAACAATTAGAAGAAAAAAGAAAAGAAATATCACTTTTTAATGAAGAAGAACCACCTACTTATGATGAAAGTGATACAGAGGAAGACTTCACAGACTTAGGATATTATACAAGAATAAATGAAGACCAGTTAGAAGAAGACACAAGAAGTTCTTATTAGTCAAATACAGACTAAAACTAGAGAAGAAATCTTTAAAAAAGATTTTCAGATTTATAATATCAGAGAAGTATTAGATGATATTATTATAGAACTAATGAATGATTTAGGAATGACCTACTCCGAAGCGAAGAAGAAATACAAAAAATATCATATAGAAAAAATAGAGCTAATCCGGGAAGGCAAATTAGGACCGATAGTATCCACGAAACGTACGGCCTTTATGGCTAACGGAGAAAGTTCATATGGTGATGTCTATAATCCATCGAATGAATACATGGCTGGACCACCGGCAGTACCAATATGGAAACAAAAAGGGAGTCCAATCCGGCTAACGAAGGATTAAAATCCTTTGGAAAACCTTATAAGCACATCCCTTATAACCCTAGATTGCTAAACCTAGATTATGTAACCCCTCAACAGTATAACTCCCTTATACAAGATTGGGAACATTTAATTATCCAGGAATGGGCAAGACTAGCGAATAAAGAAGAAACAGATATGTTTGCCTATTTAGAAACATTCTTAGGAGAAACAGCTCATGGCCTGTATATGGCATATAAGACTAAACATCTAGATAAGTTAAACAACATAAAAGCAATGGGAAATAATCCCAATAATTTCACAAACTTAATTAGAATTATAGTCATGGGTACAACACCACAAGCAGACACTGTAATTCAACAAGACCAAGCAATTAGGAATCTAGAACAACTGTTAATTTCAAAATTCGACTACATTAATGAATTCTCTAGAGATTTTATGCGTAATATATCATTAACAAATAGAGCATTAGACGATTCCTTAGCAGATAAATATTTTCAAAAATTACCAGGAACTTTAGGAAAACAAATTCATGACGATTGGATAAAGCGCTATGGAATAATAGAAAACCTAGGAATAGGACCTAGAATTGCTTACACATACCAATACCTCAGAGATAAATGCAATGAAGAAATGGCAAATCAAGAAGTAAAGAAACAATCTTATGCATTCTGTAGAAGAGCCATTTACACACCATATAATTATGGGTATAGACCCAAATACAAAAAGAAATTTAGAAAATCTAAATACTTTGAAAAAGGTAGAGGCAAACCTCAGAAAGGACACCATTTTAGTAAACCAAAAAACAGAAGTTGCCAATGTTTTATTTGTGGAGAAGAAGGACATTTTGCTAGAACATGTCCAAAAAAGTATAAAAACCAAGAACGATCTTACTTAATAGAAGAAGCGGAAAAGATAGGATTTGATAATATTAAAGATGCTGACTCAGATGACGACTCAGTATATAGTTTTATAGAAGAAGATGACACAGTAAATAGAATATATTATGACCAATACAGAATGTGAACACCATTGGGTTCATAGAAGAGGAACGAAGATAAACCATGTCATCTATGTCAATGGTTTCCAGCAATAGAGTTAAGATACCAATGTAATGCTTGCTTTCTAGAAGCCTGTAGACATTGCCTAGAAAAACCAGTAGAAGAACTAGTCCCTAAGACGATCGAAACAGGAGAAAGTAGTTCCAATATTCTTAATAGAATAGAAATTATAGAAGAACAAGTAGCAGAAACTATTAGAAGGATTAAAAGAATAGAAGAAAAACAACCCCTTAGCATCGAAATAGAACAGTCTCTTCAAAATGAAGAAGAAACTATGAGTTACATTCGAGACACCACTATATACCGACCGGGGTTTACAAGTAACCCGCAAACTATGGTTTGACCACCAAGCCACGATTGAAACTTATGCTATAGTAGATACAGGGTGCACTAAGAGCCGATTACTACGAACCTAGTACCACCAATTCAAACTAAAACATAAAGATATGATCACCAATATCTTAGCAGATGGGAAAACATGTTTGATAGAATACTATGTTAAGCCCATAGCCATACAATTTAAAGATTTTGCAGGAGGATATAGCCAAAAATACGATATACCTCAAATTAACATTTCACCAGCTTATAATTCCAGAACCCAGTTCTTGTTAGGTTTAAATTTTATAATCTCTCAACAGGGTAGTATCTCTATTACCAAAAATAGCGTTACAATCGGTAAAAATATTTACCATATACCAACACGTTATTATCGGCGAAATCGAGTTGCTGCGAAAGCGTGGTGGACAAAATAGAGAATTAGATTTTTTAGGAGAAGAAAATCAATTACAGCCTGAATCGGGAAGCGTAAGTTTCCTTCAAAGATGAGGAATTTAGAGAATTAGAAAAGGGAGTAATATACACCAAACTTCCAATGTATCCTACAATTCAAAAACTTAGAACTAAAGGCTTAATT
>CANSZD010002677.1:0-148425 GCA_947648045.1 Beta corolliflora | reverse complement strand
CGCAACATAAAATGAGCAAAAAGTCTCGAAAATGAACAAAAAGATAAAATTAGCAAAAAGTTATTAAAATGAGCAAAAATATAAAATGAGCAAAAAACATAAAATGAGCAAAAAATTTGTAAAATGAGCAAAAGTTTCTTAAAATGAGCGAAAACATAAAATGAGCAAAAAACATAAAATGAACAAAAGTTTGTAAAATGAGCAAAAACTTCAGAAAATGAGCGAAAGTTTGCTAAAATGAGCAAAAACATAAAATGAGAAAAAAAAAATAAAATGAGCAAAAATCGCAAAATGAGCAAAAATGTCGGTTTTAGGTTTTCGAACAAGGTTAGTTTTTAGTGGATCCTCTATATATATATATATATATATATATATATATATATATATATATATATATATATATATATATATATATATATATATATATATATATCAGGTAAGGAGAAGGACAATACACACCTCTTGCATGTTACCAATCAGCTGTGCTGGTCAGACATATTGGAACTAAAGTTAGATGGTAAGGGAAACCTCACCCCTAAAGAGCCCGTGGTGAGGTTTGATCTTATAACTTTAAAGTGATAAGACCAAATGTTTACCACTAGGTCAAGTCCTCGCTTATTGGTTACTTTTAATTTACATGCCGCCTTAATGTACGTAAATTGAGATGTACGAAAAGACAACAATATCGTTTTATAATATTCAATCTATATATATTATTAAAATATGTAGGGAAGCATTGGACCTCATCACGTATCATCTGAATATATACTCTAACGTGGCGTCATGTAAGCTCCGACATCACATCTATCTTTGTATTTGAAAATATTCAAAAAGTTGTGTATAGTGTTTCAATCCCTAATCATCTACATAAATATCATCCTTTTAGAACCAAGCTATATAACCTTCATTGTAAACAAGGTCCAAATTTAAATACTAAATGCTTCTCTACCTCATCAAAAGTTTGGAAAAATAACAATAAAAGTATAGCAACAACATACACCCTTTAATTTACAATCAACAGTTCGACAACAACTTAATCAATTACACATGTTGTATCACTCCCAAGAGATTTTCCTCGTCCTCCAAATCTCAAAAGTATCCATGTGAGCTTCTTCCTCCAAACTTCATCTTTTCTCATCTCTTAGCTAGCTTGAACAATTTTATTGGAGGCCACCACATGTGATCTCATATATAACCAAAGCTATATCACATGTCCTATAACTAAAGTCCAAATTCAACTATTAAATCCTTTTGCCTTATTATGAATTTGGAAAAACAAGACAGTAAGTATAGCAATGAGAACTCTCTAATTAAATAGAACTAAAAGCAAATGTGAAGGTCGAAACAACTAGCCCTATAAAAACATAGAAAAAGAGGAATAAATGTAACCCATAAAAGTACTCGGGACATTGTCCGGATTTACAAATTAGTTTTGACTTAAAATGTGACCCATTTTACCTGAAAGTAATGTTGTGACTCTAAGTCAATAATGTTATTTTGATGATGATAAACACTCTATGCTATAACACGAATATTTGTAACAGTGATCTAGCTATCAAGATTGGATGATTTGAAGACAAGGAAGCTGAGGTCTAGTTATATTAAATTCATGTACATGCAATGTAATTAACTTATTGGAACTTTGTGCTAAATTAGAAATATGAAATTAGGATGATTAACTATTTTCTTAGAGTTAAGAAAATAGGTGATATATATTAATTTCATGTTTGTATGATTAAGAAATAAAAAGGGGAGTTTTTAATTTTGAAAATTAGTTTTGAAAGGTAAATATTTTTGTAAAGATTTCCGGATAAAAAGTTTTATGAAAATAAAATTTGATTTTAAAGAAAACGTTTCTTTAAAAGATTTTCGAAAAAGAAGTTTTATAAAAAGAAAAAAACTGATATTTAATGATAACGATTTTGATAAAGTTTGTTTGATAAAAAAACTGATTTAAAATCTGATTTAGAGTTGGCATAAGATATGGAGGAATCCTTATCTTATAAGGAAAGAAGGAAATCAGTTTTTATAAAAGATAAAATTGAATTTTGAAAAGGAAAAGAATTATATCCCTTTATTTTAGAAATAAAAATTATTCAAGAAGATAATTATATCTTGGAGAATAATTCTTATTCAGTTGATGAAGTTATATAAGGGATATAAATCAGTATGATATCACACGTTTTCAGATTTGGCGAGATTAATAATTTTGAGACCTAAAAACGAACTCCCAGATCACAGTGTACGGCACAGAGTCCTAGTAAGTTAAGGTTTCTAAACAACGAATGTAACGATCCTCTATTTGCTTGAATAAGAAGCACGCTTGTGAGGAATCTTTCTTTTTGTAATTTTCATATTATAGAGAGTAGCAACACTTAGGGTTAAGTGTTGGGGAGCACTACTAGAGTTAGTAGTGGGGGAATCGAATTGTATCAAGAGTTTGGTATTTTAAGATTCAAATAATAAAAGAGTAGTTTGTGTGGACGTGGATCTCAGAGGTGAGATTGAACCACGTTAAATTCCTGTGTCTTATTATTTGATTTCATTGTTATATTGTTTGATACAATTTCGTTCGAGTAAAAACATCAAACGCGAGTTTACGAGTGAATAATACAAAGGCACGACACTTGTACCATAGGAGTGTTTTGCGAAAATCGATTAGTTTTTGTCACTCAATTCAACCCCCCCTTCTTCAGTGTCATCTTATTTTCCAACAAGTGGTATTCGAGCAGGCTATTCTCGAAAGGCTCATCCCTAGAGAATAGAAGTCATGAACATGCAAGATGACTCTCGAGAAAGACACTGAAAGTGTCCAATTTTCAACGGAAAAGATTACGGATGGTGGAAGGCTAGGATGAGGATCTACATCCAAGGATTGGATTATGAATGCTGGAAAGTCATAAGAAAAGGACCAATCGTTATCCAAGCCAAAAATGCCGAAGGAAAGATAGTCGACAAAGATGAAGACGACTACAATCGCCGACTATGCAAAAGCCGAAAAGAACTTCAAGCTATGAGTATTCTCCAATATGGAATTGGACCCGATGAATATTCAAGGATCTCCGCGTGTTCTACAAACAAAGGAGATGTGGGACACTCTAGAATTGGCCCACGAAGGTACGAATGAGGTAAAACAATCTCGAATTGATTTACTTGTGCAACAATATGAACTGTTTACTATGAATAAGGAAGAATCTATTAAAGAGATGTTTACCCGATTCACACTAATCACTAATGAATTGCGTTCTCTAGGCAAAACCTATACTTCTGAAGATTTAGTAAGAAAGGTGTTAAGAAGTTTAACAAATCGTTGGCTCCCTAAAATAACTGCTATTCAAAAGAAGCTAAAGATTTGAAAAAACTCTCACTAGAACAACTTATTGGATCATTAATGACTCATGAACTTGTTTAATTTAGATTCTAAGACTAATGAACCAAAAATTAAGGGTATATCCTTAAGAACTGAATTGGAAAGTGAAGGTAGTGATAGTGATGATGATATTGATCTTCTTACTAGGAGATTTAAAATTTTTCTCAAAAAGAACAAAAACAACAATCATAAAAAAGATGGAAATTTCAAAGGTAAGAGCACTACCTCTAACTTTAAGAAAAGTGCTACTAATTTTGGTTGTTTCAAGTGTGGTGAGTATTTGATTTGCAACTTCTGTGGAAAGAATGGACACCTTATGGATAACTGTAATATCAAGAAAAAGAGTGTTGCGAAAAATGTAAAATATGTAAGTCAAATATGGGTTAGAAAAGACTTGTTAGAAGCTCAACGAAAGAAAAAGGGACCCAAGCAAATTTGGGTTCCTAAAACTAACAAGTGATCTTTTTATAGGCGAATGTGAGAGGAAGCAGCCTATGGTATCTCGACAGCGGCTGCTCAAGACATATGACTGGTGATAAATCTCAATTCCTCTCACTAGTAGCCCACCATGGAGGGTGTGTTACATTTGGCTACAACAAAAAGGGAGAAATAATTTGTATTGGAAACGCTCGGTAAATCCCTAACACACTCCACGGAGAATGTGATGTTGGTAAGTGGTTTGAAACACAATCTGTTGAGCATATCACAATTGTGTGATAGAGGTAATTTTGTTGAATTTCATGCATGAGTGTTTTACAAGATTATTCGTGGCTTTGGGATTAATTTCTGGAACTTAGTTGAGTATTATGCCTGTTGTCCTCCTTTAAATATGTTAATTGGAGTAGGAGTGCATGTCTTTGTGAAACACTGTGAGAAAAAGTCTACTTGATATAAAAAAGGACTCGTAATGGTCTAATGATGCTGTCCTAATGTCATGATCCTAAGTTGCCGAACTAATGAGCTATATAATTCTAAGTTGCCGAATTATTGAGCTATGAAATGCTAATTCTTTCTTCTATGGCAAGCTTGATCTTTAGCCCGATATTCTGATTTTTCAGTTTAGGAGTTTGACTTTTGTGCCTCATTATTTCTTTCTTTCATATGTCTTACCTCATCTTCATTTCCCTATTATTATCCTTCTTTTTATCACACATTGATCCAAAGTTCAACAAGTGCTTTTAATCTTAATTAATGATAATTTATGGGGCAAGAACATCTTGATAAGATGATGTAAGAAAAAGACGCATCAGTTAAGGGGGAACATGAAAAGGTTGGAATGAAACACAAATTCGTGAAAGAATGAAAAGTACTGATTCATACTGTGCAAGACACAGTGCTAGGAGATGTATAAAAAAAGAAAATGAGGTCTGCATTAACTTATTGTCTTTGATCTCTTATTGATTGACTCTAGTATTATTGTATGGTCTGACTCTCCTTAAAAAAAAAAAGGACGAAGCATGAAAAGAAAAAGAAAAGAAGAAGACAAGGAGAGTAATACACTTGTGTTAGATTAATCTTAGAGTTCAATTCACAGATGAAAAACATTATCAAAGTTTTAAAGATCATCATTTTGGATTCCTGTATATCCGAAGATCAGTTATATTTGGAAGGGAATAGATTGTTCAGTGGCACAGAATCACATACAGTGCTGCAGTGATGAAAGTTCTATGATGTTTATTTGCGGAAGTTGAAAATCTCAAAAGAAAGGTTTAAGCACTTGTTGAGCCTATTGCCATTTCAAATCTTCAAGCTTGCATTGCCTACCTTTATCTTACATTCTTAGCTATCAGCCATGATCCTTCATGATTATCTCTTGCTTTATAACTTCGGATTGTGAGTTGGATTATTTTTTGCTTAATGACTTCGGATTGTGAGTTGGATTATGACATAGCACCAACATCCATAGTATTTATTGCTTGAGCTACTTGCATTATTTTGCTGACTATATCTCACTTTGGCTTGCTAAACATGTTGATGCTCTCCTTTTTGATAATGTCAAAAGGGGGAACATGGTTATAATACTTAGACTAATGAATGGAATTATCTCATGTGTAAGTATTTGGCTATTTGGTTATATTGGTTACCTTGATTATCATGTTACTTGTGAATGTATGTGAATGATGTTGAGTTATTTTCCCTAATGTGATTAATGGTGCATTTTTTTGAGGGGGAAGTATTATTTGTTTGTCATCATCAAAAAGGGGGAATTTGTTGTGACTCTAAGTCAATGTTATTTTGATGATGATAAACACCCTATGCTATAACATGAATATTTGTAACAGTGATCTAGCTATCAAGATTGGATGATTTGAAGACAAGGAAGCTTAGGTCTAGTTATATTAAATTAATGTATATGCAATGTAATTAACTTATTGGAACTTTGTGCTAAATTAGAAATATGAAATTAGGATGATTAACTATTTTCTTAGAGTTAAGAAAATAGGTGATATATATTAATTTCATGTTTGTATGATTAAGAAATAAAAAGGGGAGTTTATAATTTCGAAAATTATTTTGAAAGCAAAATATTTTTGTAAAGATTTTCGGATAAAAAGTTTTATGAAAAGAAAAAGTGATTTTAAAGAAAACGTTTCATTAAAAGATTTTTGAAAAAGAAGTTTTATATAAAAAGAGAAAAACTGATTTTTAATGATAACGATTTTGATAAAGTTTGTTTGATAAAAAAACGATTCAAAATCGATTTAGAGTTGACATAAGATATGGAGGAATCCTTATCTTATAAGGAAAGAAGGAAATCAGTTTTTATAAAAGATAAAATTGGATTTTGAAAAGGAAAATAATTCTATCCCTTTATTTTAGGAATAAAAATTATTCAAGAAGATAATTATATCTTGGAGAATAATTCTTATTTAGTTGATGAAGTTATATAAGGGATAGAAATCAGTATGATATCACACGTTTTCAGATTTGGCGAGATTAATATTTTTGAGAGATGAAAACGAACTCCCGGAGCACAGTGTACAGCACAGAGTCCTAGTAAGTTAAGGTTTCTAAACAACGATTGTAACGATCCTCTATTTGCTTGAATAAGGAGCACGCTTGTGAGGAATCTTTCTTTCTGTAATTTTCATATTATAGAGAGTAGCAACACTTAGGGTTAAGTGTTGGGGAGCACTACTAGAGTTAGTAGTGGGGGAATCGAATTGTATCAAGAGTTTGGTATTTTAAGATTCAATTTACATTCAAATAATAAAAGAGTAGTTTGTGTGGACGTAGATCTCAGAGGTGAGATTGAACCACGTTAAATTCCTGTGTCTTATTATTTGATTTCATTGCTTTTATTGTTTGATACAATTTCGTTCGAGCAAAAACATCAAACGCGAGTTTACGAGTGAATAACACAAAGGACGACACCGTACTGTGAAGTGTTTTGCGAAAATCAATTAGTTTTTGTCACTCAATTCAACCCCCTTCTGAATCACTTGTGTTCCAACAAGTAATAAATTATTATGCGGCGGCGCACACAACCCCCATGCACCCATGCATTATCATATATTATGCTTTTTCAAAAATTAAATTGATACTTTATTTTATCATCCAGGCGTCGCTAGAACTAAAAAAATAGCGCCACGTGCATAAGTAAATATGTTTCTCGAATAATAATAAGACAAGATAATGGTTGGTTAATAAAACAATAAGCTACTTCGGGTTACACCTTTATTTTTTTTAGGAGAGAGCTTCACCACGACAATGCCCTGCTGTCCTGTTTAACTTATTCTCAGTGCTTATAAGATAAAATAAGTTAAGATAAGTTTCTATAAGTTAACATAAGTTGAAAAAATAAAGCCATACAAAAAAATAGCATGGTACGAGCTTAAAATCTAGTTTTTTTGAAAAAGGAGAACAAGATTTCCTTTCATTAGTTTCTAGTTTTAGTTTGTTTGGTTGTGCTTTTAATTTCATGTATGATTTCTTGATGTTAAAAAAAGAAAAAAAAAGGTAAGATGAGGGCGATCTCTAATGAGCAAATGAGAAAGAGCAATCTTATCCTTTCAATCCATTATCACTGGCTATGATTAGTTGAGTCATTACCTATCTGGTCATTTCTTGATCCCCTATCATAAATGGAAATAAGATGAAAGTAAAACACATGACAGCGCAACTAGGTCGGCGATGCGTAATGGGTTGTCGATATCCGAGTAGCAGAGTATGAGACCGGTGAATTATAGAAGCACAAGCACATGGAAATAAAAGAATCGTATTTGTGTTGGCCAGAGTACGTAGAATCCTCTCCACAAAAAGAAAGAAAAAGAATACGTAGAATCCATTATATGACCTCTTTTGGATATTATTCCATGTGAATTTTATTGGACACTCCACTATTGGGTGATTGTCGGATTGAGTATGGAGGATAATTTTTGGCATTTTGTTAAAGAAAACAAACATTAAACTGGTTGTTAGTCGACATCCAACAGTGCTTCCATTTGTCCTAGCTAGGTCCAATGGGAGTTTCCTTGGCTTGTTATTTAGGGACTCTTGTAGTCTTGTTGGACTTATGGTTCGTTAGTTATGGTAAACCTCGAATGATTTTATATTCGGATAAGTGATAAAATGAGATGTTTGATATTTGATTAGTGTTAGAACTACTACGTGTATTGCAAGGATCACAAGATAGCAACAGTGAACGATCTTCTAGGCGTGTAATCACTTTCCTAAAAAAAGTATTCCGACCCTATACTGAGTGTGGGTTGCATGGAATCATCAATCGAGATACAAAGAAGAACAACAATGTTCTTACTCACTAAGAACAAAGTCAATTAAGAACAAATGTGTAAATAGATTTGAGATGATGAATTTCTTGTGTGGTTGTGTTTGAGAGAGAGTTTCTTAACATACCTTTATCATATGAGACATTTCATATATATATATATATATATATATATATATATATATATATATATATATATATATATATATATATATATATATATATATATATATCCATGCTATAACGCTCTAGAAAACTGAAACGGAGCCTCGAGTAACCGTCAGAGAAAATTGAAACAACGCAAAACAACGACACGTCGCAAGGTGCGACATGACTCGCGAGTAGCTAGCTGGTGCTTTGTTCCCCGTTGCGAGGCGCGACGATGGTCGCGGTTCGCGAGCACTCACTGCCTGGCTTGCATTCTTGCACGCATTGAGTCGGGAGGTGCGAAAGAGCTCGCGAGATGTGACCTCTCTGCTGCCCTCTATTTCCTTCGTTCAATGTTCATCATACTCGTGACGAAACACACAAACGAACCACGACTCACTACGACTTCCATAACATATAATATTACATACGTTGTTTGAATTACGACACCATAACTAAGCTACTCAAACAACATATCATGAATCAAACCTTACATTATACTCTAAATCTCTAACAATTTTCCCCCATTTAGTGTATATATAAGATTTATTGCACAATATCATCATAACAAAACAATCTCATGCATATATGAAAGTTTGCAAAGACTTGAACTTCCACTTAGTATAATACACATTCCAAGTATTCGTATCCAAATGGTGCCGATAAACGATTGAACCATTAGCAACACATAATGAAAACTTGAAGATGTTATACACACAAGATCAACTACTTGTTCCCAATATATACTTGACACTTAAAAGCCATGTGTCCATATTAATTCATAAGTGCATCAAAGCTATGCCCCACTAGCTCCTTGAAGCGTTCAAACTTCGCACTTACATAGGTAGATCTCTTAGAGAACATGCTCCCGTGATAAAGCATAATGTCAAGAGACCTATTAAGATAAAACAACCTCTTAAACCATCACATACATATTTAAAGAACTTTACCTTGGTTGTTCATATAAGTTCTTTCAATCATCAAATAAGAAAATTGATCTTATTGAACTTAAGACCCAACGTCTTATTGGGTGTTAAGTCAAGATTCCTCTACTCGTAATTATTAACGGGCACCAATCCTAAATCGATTGCCATTCTCTTTACCGTATCTCTAGCTAATGCCTTTGTGAAGCAATCCGCTAGATTATACGTAGTTCTCACATAGTCAACAGTGATAGCACCATCTTTGATAAGTCCTTGGACATAACTATGTCTCATACCAATGTGCCTTGACTTACTATTATACACTTGACTATAAGCTTTTGCCAAAGCTGCATCACTATCACAACGTATAGTAATAGGTGATATTAGTTTTGCAACAAGGGTATCTCAAACATGAGATTCCTTAACCACTCGGCTTCTTTGCTTGCCGATGACAGAGCGATAAACTCTGATGTCAGTGAGGAATTCGCAATGTAAGTTTGTTTCTTGAAAGCCCATGATATAACACCTCCCCCAATGACACTTGTGGAGGAATGATGATCTCTATTAGAGATCCAACTTGCATCCGAATACCCTTCCAATACCGAAGGATATCCACTATAAGACAAACCATAATCCATGGTTTTCCTCAAATACTTTAATACACGACGAATAGCTTGACAATGCTCCATACTAGGATTACTAGTATATCTACTTAATTTCCCCACCGCATACATGATATCCTGCCTAGTACTCGTCATAGCATACATCAAACAACCTATAACCCTCGCATACTCAAGCTGAGATACGACATCATCATCATTTGGTAACAACTTTTCACTTGGGTTCATAGGAGTTGAAACAAGAGAGCAATCACTAACATTAAACTTTTTGAGCACTTTCTCGATGTAATGACATTGTGACAAGATCAACTTTCCATTGTCTCTCTTAATCCTTATACCTAGGATGACATTCGCCTCCCCTAAATCTTTCATGGAGAATTTTGAAAATAGAAAGGATTTTGTCAACTCAATTTGTGACAAATTCGTTCCAAAAATCAACATGTCATCTACATATAGACAAATCGTGACACCATTACCGTTGTCATTAAATTTGCTATATATACATTTGTCTGAATTGTTCAATTTGAAACCATTAGACAACACAAAATCATCAAACTTTTGATGCCATTGCTTTGGTGCATGTTTTAGCCAATACAAAGATCTAATTAACTTGCATACTTTATGCTCTTAACCTTTCACGACAAACCCTTCCGGTTGTCGCATGTAAACCTCTTCTTCTAGTTCTCCATTCAAGAACGCCGTTTTGACATTCATTTGATGAATGACAAGTTTATGAATAGCCGCGAGAGCTATTAATAACCTTATGGTGGAGATTCTAACAACTGGTGCATATGTATCAAAATAATCGATACCCGATTTTTGTGAGAAACCTTGAGCCACAAGACGGGCCTTGAACTTATGAATAGTCCCATCAACTTTCATTTTCTTTTTGAAAAACCATTTACACCCAATTGGTTTATACTTAGAAAGTAAATCGGCTAAAACCCAAGTGTTATTTTCCATGATGGAATCCATCTCAACATTAATTGCCTCTTTCCAAAAAGCAGCATCTTGAGACCTCATGGCCTCATTGAACGTTAAAGGATCCTCTTCCACATTAAATATGTATGGAAACTTTGTCATTATTGAACTCCTTGATCTTTCAACTAAATATACATGAAATCCGAGCCAACAGATTTCTCTCTCCTTGCCCTTTTACTTCTCCTAGGCGGTGATGATGTTGATGCAACAATCTCATCAAGAGTTTGTTCATCAACTTCTTGATCAACTATTGTTTGATTAATTTCTTGAACATTGGTATTAGGAGTAATATCCTTTGGCCTGGTCTAGAAATTGATGTATATCTATTTTCATCAAAGATTGCATCTGTTGACTCCACAATAGTGTGAATTGACCAAACGTCATTTTGTTCTATTACATAGAACCTATAGGATTTGCTATGAAGAGCATACCCTATGAAGAAGCATTCAACTCCCCTTTCACCCAACTTTTTACATTTGGATTCCCACACTTTTACAATTACCCTACATCCCTAAACTTTAAGTTAACTCAAGTTTGGTTTTCTTTTATACCAAAGTTCATATGGGGTGACCTCATTCTTTTTCATTGGAACTCGGTTTAAAATATGACAAGCCGTTAAAAATAGCTTTTCCCAAAAACCATCAATCAAACCCGAATAGGATAACACATAATTCACCATTTCTTGCAAAGTTCTATTCTTTCTTTCCGCTATACCATTTTCTTGTGGTGTATAAGCCGCGGTTGTTAATTTCATGTATAATGCTCATTGATTGAAATAACTTGGGTCATAGTATTCACCACCTTTATCGGTTCTAAATCGTTTAATCTTGTCACTTAGTTGTAATTCAACTTCATTTTTATAGACCTTAAACTTATCAAGAGCTTCGTCCTTAGTAAATAACAAGTATACATAATAAAACCGTGAATAATCATCAATAAATGTTATCATGTACTTCTTGTTTCCTAAGGAAGGAGTGCCATGGAAATCACATAAATCACTATGCACCAAATCAAGCAATAATGAAATATCCCTTTCCACATTATTTGGAAAAGATTTCCTTGTTATCCTTGTTAACATGCATGTTCTACACTTCTCTATACTTTGATCAAATGAGGAAATCAAATCATGTTTAGATATGGAATACAACTTTTTATAGTTAACACGACCAAGTCAATTGTGTCATAGAGAAGAATTATCGTTGACAACAAAGCAAGTGTCTTTCATAGCATTAGAAATACTAAGTTTGAACATACCATTACAAAGATAATAAACCAAGTCCTACAAATACACTACCTTTAGATAATATAAATTTGTCTGCTTCAAACACCATTTTAAAACCTAATCGATTCAAGGTAGCGCCAAAGGCTAAATTTTTCCTAAGTTTCAGAGCATACAATACATCTTTTCAAATAAGAGGCTTTTCGGAACTAATTAATTAAAAACTAATTCTACTTGTCCTATGCCTAGAACTTGAGCTGTAGAATCATTTTCCATGTAAAGAACTTCTCCATTGTCAACCTCCTTGAAGGTCTTGAATAGAGAGCACTCCTTGCATACATGTCTTGATGCTCCTGAATCGATCCACCATGAACAATCATCCTGTACATAAAAGTTTTCAGAAATCATACACACATAATTCATATTTGAATTAAGTAAAACTTGTGTACACATACCTTCTTTGGCATGGGCTTGGCTAGACTCGCTATTCGCACCATTCTTTTTGTTCATTTTCTTCTTCTAAATGGTGCAATCCTTCTTGAAGTGACCGGCCTTACCACATTCCCAACAATCTCGTTGAGCACCTCCACCATACTTAGGCTTCTTCTCGTTGTTGCCTTTGATGAAAGTGTTACCCTCTTCTTAGGATAAGAAGACTCCTTTGACTTACCATCCTCCACCATGTTAGCGGTGGAAGAATTAGGATTAACATCCTTTTGTCCATCTAGGACCCGAATACCCTCTTCAATCCGAAGATGAGCACTCAATTGTTCAATATTCATATCATCCTTCTTATGTTTTAATGAATT
This sequence comes from Beta corolliflora, assembly GCA_947648045.1. Lineage (NCBI taxonomy): Eukaryota > Viridiplantae > Streptophyta > Magnoliopsida > Caryophyllales > Amaranthaceae > Beta > Beta corolliflora. Next base: position 135,627 of record CANSZD010002677.1, on the reverse strand, counting down.
TCTAATTAACATCCTTCCAACTTGGTGACAATTTGTCAATTATAGAAGAAACAACAAAAGTCTCATCCATAACAATGTTGTGTTGTTTAAAACCCCCTAAGATTCTTTGAATTTCATGGAATTGCTCCATCAACGGCCTAGAGTCTATCATTTTAAAGGTCTTGAAATTACTGTAATCCCCGTAATTTTATGAATTTTATAAATATATTTAAAGTATATTTATAAATAATTTTAATATTTTATGGGTCGAATTATTTTAATGTTTGACTATTTTGAGTAGTTAAAAGAGTTTTATGGTTTTTTATTTCTTAAATATATTAAATGTTTCATTAAGTAGAACTTTAATTATTTAAAGAGTAGTATTTAAAGTATATTTAATTATTAAATTAAGCTTATGGGTTGAGGAGCCCAATTTGTAGCCTTTTGAGCCCATTTGAAAGCCCAAAGGAGTAATTCTTTCCTAATAAGACTCTTATTCTTATGTACTCCTAATTCTACTAGGATTAGGGAAAGAGAACCTATAAATACTTCATTAAACCTCCCATGATTCATATTTTCAGATTTGGCTTTTGTTTTCCATTAATTCTTCTTTCCTCTTTCCCTCCCTTCACTTGTTTTGTCTCTCACCCGAATCTGATTGTCCAGATTTCTCATAGTTCCGTTTATTTTTAGCCAAAAATTCCTTCTGAAAAAGTGTAGATCTCGAAAAGTTATTGAACTTACCCTCAAGAATCACTCGATTCCGATTATTGTTCTATCAGTTATGGCCTCTGCAAGTTTCGCAATTTTGCTGCCATATTTCACTCGCGATTTTGGTATTTCACTCTTTTTCTCCCTTTTTCTATTGATTCTTTTCCTCGTTTTCTTATATATTGATTTCATATATATTGATCTAATATTTCAAAGTATTATTTTGTTAAATTATTGTTTAAAGATTGTATCTTAAATTATTTAAGATTATATGTTTCATATTATTAAGCAAAAAAAATTTCAGATTTAATATTTTATGTTCAAGGAGAGATTTAAATATTAAAGTCTTGATTTTTGAGGTTTTAAAAGCCTATTTTAGTAGTACAATATTTTAGGGTTTGAAATATTTAATCTTTGGTGTCAAAAGAATTTTAGAAAAGGTTTTGACACGTTTTTAAGTGAAGTTTCATTGCTGTAAATTTATTGGTATATTGATATACCAATGTTTTGTATTTTGTTAGGCGGAGATTATTCCCTAGGCAACTTTTAGAGTAGAAAAGTGGCCTCTTAATTTGTCTACACAAGGTACGTACATACCTATGTATTATGTGATGTAGTATCATGATTTAGGAAGGAAAAGTTGTAGTATCATGTATAGGAACTTTGTAAGTTCATATATGATTTCTATTATGATTGAATTTTACATGTTTTATGCTTGTGTGCGAACATGTAAGGATGAGATTTGATTATGAGTTGAATATCATGTTTGTATGGAATATTGATGCAAGCATGTTGGATTGGAAACCTTATTTATTAATTCACATGGGGGAATTAATATATTTAGAAAGTTGGATCATGTTTAAATCATGTGTTCCCTTATGTTATTATTTTCACTACTTTATGAGGACTTGTGGGCCTTATTTGGTAAGTTGATAAGTATGCCTTTTAAAGGTAAGTTTGATTGTTGGCTAGGTTCAACAAATAAGAAAGTTGAGATTAAAAGAAAGTAAGTCTTGGGTTGTAAGTTGTGATCACTTATTAAATCCTAAGATAAAAGAAGTTCGATTGTGAATGTTTGAATTGTATTTACGTGTTTGCTTGTATGTGTGTCATAACAAGTAATAACATGTAAAGAACGTAAAGTGTAACGAGGATAGTTATAGACTTTAGACTCGGTGCACGTCTAGAGTTGGACATTAGGAGTTGGGGTACATGGTGAGCGAGCCATGGCTTTTTTACAGGAGATGGCTTGATCACCATCCCTTTTTCAGTTAGCAAAGGTTCCTCAATATCGCATGTCATTTACGGAATACGTGGTAGCTCCCGTATTTCGTCTTCTTAATGAAGGTATTAGTAGATAAGACAACTCGAGGTCCAATAACTATTTCATTTGAGTAATAAAAAGATGTTTAGAGTTTAGTTCAAGATTAAAGTTGTCTGAGAATGTTATATGATTATATTATTATTTATTCCTGCATGTTATTTATTTAGTATCCTGCTAGGAACGCTTATGTATTAGTATGTAGTACTCAGCTTTGCTGATTACGTGCTTTGTTTGTGATTGTTGATCATGGCTTTACCTTATTGATCCTGTGATGGCCCAATTTTGGTGAGCAGATTCTCTAGAGCATTGACATTTACGGAGTTCGCGAGATGTTGCATCATTGGGAATCTAGGAATGGAGAGTTTGTGTAATCTAGTATGTCATATTTTCTGCATTAGTAGGAATGTATTATAATAAGTTTGTTTGAGTAGACATATATAGAGTGTTTGATTTTAAAGTACTTATTTATTTATTTATGATAATAAAGTATGAAGTTTAGTTAGATGTTTTCCACCTGCAAAATTCTGAATAAGTCGATACGTTATCACACGGGCGATAATACCTGGGTAATTCTCTAAGTTTTATATTATAAAGGTATTTCTGAAAAGAGAAAATTATCGGGGTATTACAAAGTGGTATCAGAGCTTTAGGTTATTTTCAAAACTTTTAGGCCCCTAACTAACTTACTAGTTATTTGAATAAACTCTTAGAATTGCTCCTACTTGTTCGTTTTGAAAAACTTATAGGAATATATTATTATATGTATATTTCAGAGGACCGAATTTTTTTTAGGGGTCCGATTTTTTTTTTTTTTTATCATTGTCCGAAAATTTTATTTACTCGAAATTTTTTGTTATTTCAAATTTTTGTGATAATTCGAAAATTTTAGGATTCTCAAATTTTTTTTTTTAAAGAAAAAAAATTCGAATTGTTTTCCTCTTTCGAATTTTAGAAGTCTGAATTTTTTTTTATTTAGTCGAAATTTTTTTAGTTCGACATTTAATTAGTACTATTTTATAAGGATGCCTGCATTATTTTTCATGCCTTCAAAGTTTTAATTGTTGCATTGTGAGAATGGGTAGTATAGGAAGGGCATATAGGATAGAAATATTATATGCCTGCATTGAATAATTAGTTCAGCATGATTATTATTTTCTTCCCCGCTAACTATTCATGATTATTTTTCTTCCCCCGCAAACTTTTTTGTATTTTTCTTGCCTGCTAAGTGTTATATTCTTGTGCCTATGATGTTAATGGCAACTTGTGTATTATTATTTTTGGGAATGTGTACAGGGAGAGTACTAAGTATATCCATTGGAATAGGTTTAATTTATTAGTTATAGATCCCTAACCATGTCTGTCGGGCAAGTTAATAGAATTGGCGGAGGCAAGTTAATAGAGTAGGAAGCCATCATAACCCAATTGTATTGAGTGATGATGAGAATGTTCGATGTCATGAGCACCGGGAAGTGATAGCTACACTAGCTTAGAGAGCATTATGCGTTATGTGTTAAAAGTAGGCATCCCCGTTAGCGATATATGAAGTAATTCACGAGTTTGATCGTACTACAAGCACAAACCTAAAAGGACATCTACAATGTTACTTGGAGACCTTATCGAGCGATGTTAGTGATTTAGAGATGGATGAAAATGGACATCAACCCAAAAGGATTCGAAGATCTACTAGATCTAGGAATTCAGGTTATTATTATTATTATTATAGTGAAGACTCTGGAGACTTTGAAGATGAAATGTTTACTCCATAAAAGCATAAAGGAAATAAGGATAGGAATGATAATGTAACTCCATAAGAGTATTTATTTATGCTTTAAGATTAGTTGTTGGAAAGTAGTCAAGCTACAATGGTTTAAATTTCCTTCTTTAGCATCTTTATATTGTTGAGGAATAAGTTGTTATTTTGGATTGGAAAATATTCTTGTTATCGTTCGAGGAATAAAAGTTTTTATTCAGTTATTTGAGTTGAGTGAGAATATATTTTAGTACGTGAAAAGGGGAAATATTTTATTTATTATGATTGGTTTCATTTGATCCTTGTGTGATTATTTATTCATGCGTGAATATATGATTGTTATGGTTCATAATGTGTGAACTTAGTGTTATAGTAACTTCATGAGAAATTGTTTGTTGATGCGATCTTTATGGTCAAATCAAATGTTGTCTTCGTAGGAAATGGCAAGTAAGTGTGAATCGAAACCAAAGTAGAGTTACGTTAAATTTCAGTCGTGAAGTAGAGTGTCAAACAACAATGATGCCTTAGCTTCTGCTATTCGCCTATTGGCGAGAGAAATTGACTCACGAAAGAACTGAGAATCCCGATTCTGATGGGAACATGTTTGAGAGACTAGCTAAGATTAAATCGTTGTACTATAAGGGGCAAGCTGACCCTACCTTCTTAAAGAGTGGATTAGGGAGTTTGAAAAGATTTTCGGGCCGTGAACCGTCCCGAAGGTATGAAAGTAGGTCAAGTTGTACTTGTATCCGAAAGATGAGGCGGCTTATGGTGGAAAGAAAATGGAAATAGACTTAGTGTTGTGGAAGAGTTTAATTGGGAATCCTTTATTGCTGCTTTAAAGGAAAAATTTTACCCTGCTTTTATGAGAAAGAAAAGGCTCATGAGTTCATAGACCTTAGGATGGGGAGCATGACCATCTCTGAGTATTATAGCAAATCGATAGAATTGTCTAGGTTTTTAGGTAGTAGCCACTGAGGAGTTAAAGGCTCAGTGATTTGAGCAAGGTTTGATTGAGGAAATTCAATTGGCGTTAGTAGATTATGAAGAAATTGACTTGTTTATCGGTATTCCTACTGGGGAGATCATAAGGTGTACCAAGTTGTTTAGAAATTTGCCTTTGAAGATAGGAGACCATGTTTTTCCAATCGACTTAATAGAATTCAATTTGGGAGACCTAGATGTGATTCTTGGGATGAATTGGTTAAGTCTTTACAAGGCCAATATCGACTGTGAGATTCAGAAGGTAGTGTTAAGAAACCCTTTGGGAAAATTGACCTCCTATAGACGCTTTGGAAAACCTAAGAAGTTTGGAGTTATCTCTGCTATCCAAGTAAGAAAGTTGATGAGAAAGAGGTGTGAGTTATTCTTCTGTAGTGTGGAGGATGTGAGTAAGGAAGTTGAAGTGAAGCTTGAGGATGTTCCAATTGTGAACGAGTTTATGGATGTGTTTCCAAGTGAGATTTCAGGTATGCCACCTGCGAGAGCTGTTGAGTTCACCATAGACTTAGTTCCTGGAACTGCACCTATATCTAAGGCACCCTATAGAATAACACCTCTCGAGATGAGTGAGCCGAAAATGCAATTGCAAGAGCTATTGGATAAAGGTTATATTAGGCCTAGTGCATCACCTTGGGGAGCTCCTGTGTTGTTTATGAAGAAAAAGGATGGATGCATGAGGCTATGTATTGATTATAGGGAGTTGATCGAATAATGCAACCATCAAGAACAAATATCCTTTGCCTAGAATAGATGACCTATTCGACCAGTTGAATGGAGCGAGTGTGTTCTCAAAGATTGACTTACGTTCGGGATATCATCAATTGAGGGTAGGCGATAAGGATGTACCTAAGAATGCCTTTAGAACACGTTATGGTCACTATGAGTTCACTGTAATGCCATTTGGGTTAACCAATGCTCCTGCTATATTTATGGACTTAATGAATAGGATCTTTCATGAGTTTCTAGATAAGTTTGTGGTAGTTTTCATTGATGACATACTGATATATTCGAGGAATGAGGCTGAGCATGATAAGTACTTGAGGATCATTTTGGAGACATTGAGGAAAAACCAATTGTATGCCAAGTTCTCTAAGTGTGAGTTCCGTTTGGAGAAAGTAGCGTTTTTGGGTCACTATGTGTCTAAGGAAGGAGTCTCAGTAGATCCTGCTAAGATTCAAGTTGTGAGTGAGTGGCCAACTCCAAAGAGCGTGTCGATATTAGAAGTTTCTTAGGTCTAGCTAGCTATTATAGGAGATTTGTGAGAGATTTCTCGAAGATAGCAAGACCTATGACCAATTTGATGAAAAAGGAGTCAAAATTTGAGTGGAGTGAAAAGTGTGAAGAAGCCTTTCAGATTTTGAAAGATCGTTTAACCTCTGCACCTGTTTTGACCCTGCCTTATGGGAATGAGGGATTTGAGGTATATAGTGATGGTTCGAAGAATGGTCTAGGATGTGTGCTACAGTAGAATGGGAAGGTAATTGCGTATGCATCGCGTCAATTGAAACCTTATGAGGCTAATTACCCTACTCATGACCTAGAGTTAGCTGCCATAGTGTTTGCATTGAAAATTTGGAGACATTACCTCTATGGAGCGACTTGTAAGATATTCACAGACTATAAAAGGTTGAAGTACATTTTCACTCAAAAAGACCTGAATATGAGGCAAAGAAGATGGCTGGAGTTGATTAAGGATTATGACCTAGACATCCAGTATCATGAGGAGAAAGCAAATGTGGTTGCTGATGCCTTGAGCAGAAAATCGAGTCATAGCTTGAGTACCTTGATAGTCCCCGAGGAGTTGTGTCGAGATATGCAAAGGCCGAGCCTAGAATTCTTAAATCTCGGGGAAAGTGAGGCAAGACTTAGCGCTCTATCTTTGGGTTTGTCGGTTTTCGATGAGATCAAAGAGGGTCAAGTTGGGGATGAGCACCTAGATAAGATCAAGGAGAAAATTAGGCAAGGTAAGGAAGGCGACTTTAAGATTCATGATGATGGGAGTTTAAGGGTTAAAGGGAGGTGGTGTGTACCACAAAAATGTAATGACCTTAAGAGACGCCTTATGGATGAGGGGCATAATACTCCATATTCTGTGCACCCTGGGGGTGATAAGTTGTATAAGGACCTTAAGGGTATCTATTGGTGGTCAAATATGAAGCGAGAGGTAGCCGAGTATGTGTCTAAGTGTCTAACCCTGTCGAAAGTGAAGATAGATCATAAGAGACCCATGGGGAAGGTTCAATCTTTAGAGGTTCCCGGATGGAAGTGGGATTCTATTTCTATGGACTTTGTGGACTCGCCTTACCTAAAACGAGGAGTGGAAACGACACTATTTGGGTTATTGTGGATAGATTGACCAAATCCTTGTGTTTATACCCATTAAGGAGACATGAAAAAAGAAGCAACTTGCTAAGACATACATTAGGCATGTGGTGAGACTACATGGAGTTCCAAAGGATATCATTTCTGACCGTGACTCTAGGTTTCTTTCGAAATTTTGGAAAAATTTCCAATTAAATCTTGGGACAACATTGAAGATGAGTACAGCCTTTCACCCTGCGACTGATGGTCAGACTGAGAGGACTAACCAGACTATGGAGGATATGTTGAGAGCATGTGCTATGGACTTTCAAGGTAGTTGGGAGGACCAATTAGACCTGATTGAGTTTTCCTATAACAATAGTTATCATGCGAGCATTAAGATTGCACCTTTTGAGGCATTATATGGACGGAAGTGTAGAAGCCCCATTTGTTGGAATGACTTTAGTGAAAATATAGTCTTGGGGACAGAGCTTATTGAGGAAACTGTCAAGAATGTCAGACTAATTCAGGCTAGAATCCAAGCTGCGCAAGATAGGCAGAAGAGTTATGCTGATTTGAAACGACGCGAGGATGAGTTTGCTATAGGTGATAAGGTGTTCTTGAAAGTATCACCCACTAAGGGCGTCATAATATTTGGGAAAAAAGGCAAGTTAAGTGCTAAGTATGTAGGCCCATATGAGATTTTAGAGCGAATTGGGAAAGTAGCCTATAGATTGGCATTGCCAATGGAGTTTGAGAAGATGCATGATGTGTTCCATATTTCCCAACTCAAACGCTATATCCCTGATGATCGTCATGTCCTAGAGCCTGAACGGATTCAAATCGATAGTAGCCTCACATATGAGGAAAGACCTGTCAAGATTCTCGACAGGAAAATGCGTAGTACACGCAATAAGGACGTCCACATCGTGAAAGTACTTTGGTATAACCACGAGTCTGCAGAGGCAACGTGGGAAGCCGAAGATGAGATGCAAAAGAAGTATCCAGACTTGTTCCATGAGGTGAGTTACGAGGGCGTAACTCGTTTTCTTTAAGAGGGGTAGAATGCGATAGAATTTCGCGCTTTTGTCCATTTTTATGGTATTTTTTCATATTTTTATGCTTGATTTTGAGTTTTGCACATGTTAGTGCAAAGTTTAGTGTCCACTATGTGGCGCAGTCAAGTTATTTTGGGAATAGTGTACACATGTTGTGTCGCAAATATCTCCGAGTTTACCTACTTTAAAGTTTTGAAAGAGAGTTTTCTTAAAAGTTTTGATTTTCGTGCCCAAGTTTCGGGACGAAACTTCTTTTAAGAGGGATAGACTGTAATCCCCCGTAATTTTATGAATTTTATAAATATATTTAAAGTATATTTATAAATGACTTTAATATTTTATAAGTCGAATTATTTTAATGTTTGACTATTTTGAGGAGTTAAAAGAGTTTTATGGTTTTTTATTTCTTAAATTTATTAAATGTTTCATTAAGTGGAACTTTAATTATTTAAAGAGTTGTATTTAAAGTATATTTAATTATTAAATTAAGCTTATGGGTTGAGGAGCCCAATTTGTAGCCTTTTGAGCCCATTTGAAAGCCCAAAGGAGTAATTCTTTCCTAATAAGACTCTTATTCTTATGTACTCCTAATTCTACTAGGATTAGGGAAAGAGAACCTATAAATACTTGATTAAACCTCCCATGATTCATATTTTAAGATTTGGCTTTTGTTTTCCACTAATTCTTCTTTCCTCTTTCCCTCCCTTCACTCGTTTTTTCTCTCACCCGAATCTGATTGTCCAGATTTCTCATAATTCCGTTTATTTTTAGCCAAAAATTCCTTCTGAGAAAGTGTAGATCTCGAAAAGTTATTGAACTCACGCTCAAGAATCACTCGATTCCGATTATTATTCTATCAGTTATGGCCTCTGCAATTTTCACAATTTTGCTGCCATATTTCACTCGCGATTTCGGTATTTCACTCTTTTTCTCCCTTTTTCTTTTGATTCTTTTCCTCGTTTTCTTATATATTGATTTCATATATATTGATATAATATTTCAAAGTATTATTTTGTTAAATTATTGTTTAAAGATTGTATCTTTAATTATTTCAGATTATATGTTTCATATTATTAAGCAAAAAAAAATTCAGATTTAATATTTTATGTTCAAGGAGAGATTTAAATATTAAAGTCTTGATTTTTGAGGTTTTAAAAGCCTATTTTAGTAGTACCATATTTTAGGGTTTGAAATATTTAATCTTTGGTGTCAAAAGAATTTTAGAAAAGGTTTTGACACGTTTTTAAGTGAAGTTTCATTGCTGTAAATTTATTGGTATATTGATATACCAATGTTTTGTATTTTGTTAGGCGGAGATTATTCCCTAGGCAACTTTTAGAGTAGAAAAGTAGCCTCTCAATTTGTCTACACAAGGTACGTACATACCTATGTATTATGTGATGTAGTATCATGATTTAGGAAGGAAAAGTTGTAGTATCATGTATAGGAACTTTGTAAGTTCATATATGATTTCTATTATGATTGAATTTTACATGTTTTATGTTTGTGTGCGAACATGTAAGGATGGGATTTGATTATGAGTTGAATATCATGTTTGTATGGAATATTGATGCAAGCATGTTGGATTGGGAACCTTATTTATTAATTCACATGGGGGAATTAATATATTTAGAAAGTTGGATCATGATTAAATCATGTGTTCCCATATGTTATTATTTTCACTACTTTATGAGGACTATGGGCCTTATTTGGTAAGTTGATAAGTATGTCTTTTAAAGGTAAGTTTGATTGTTGGCTAGGTTCAACAAATAAGAAAGTTGAGATTAAAAGAAAGTAAGTCTTGGGTTGTAAGTTGTGATCACTTATTAAATCCTAAGATAAAAGAAGTTCAGTTGTGAATGTTTGAATTGTATTTCTGTGTTGCTTGTATGTGTGTCATAACAAGTAATAACTTGTAAAGAACGTAAAGTGTAACGAGGATAGTTATAGACTTTAGACTGGTGCACGTATGGAGTTGGACATTAGGAGTTGGGGTACATGGTGAGCGAGCCATGACTTTTTACAGGAGATGGATTGATCACCATCCCTTTTTCAGTTAGCAAAGGTTCCTCGATATCGCAGGTCATTTCTAGAATACGTGGTAGCTCCCGTATTTCGTCTTCTTAATGAAGGCATTAGTAGACAAGACAACTCAGGTTCAATTACTATTCCATTTGAGTAATAAAAAGATGTTTAGAGTTTAGTTCAGTTAAAGTTGTCTGCAGAATGTTATATGCTCAGTATAGGGTCGGAATAACTATTCCATTTGAGTATGTAGTACTCAGCTTTGCTGATTACGTGCTTTGTTTGTGATTGTTGATCATGGCTTTACCTTATTGATCCTGTGATGACCCAATTTTGGTGAGCAGATACTCTAGAGCATTGACATTTACAGGTTCGCAGATGTTGCATCATTGGGAATTTGGGAATGGAGAGCTTGTGTAATCTAGTACATCATATTTTCTGCATTAGTAGGAATGTATTATAATAAGTTTGTTTGAGTAGACATATATAGAGTGTTTGATTTTAAAGTACTTATTTATTTATTTATGATAATAAAGTATGAAGTTTAGTTAGATGTTTTCCGCTGCAAAATTCTGAATAAGCCGATACGTTATCACACGGGCGATAATACTTGGGTAATTCTCTAAGTTTTATATTATAAAGGTATTTCTTCGGGCTTGGGAGTACTAAGAACATATAGCACATTGAGGGATGTGAGTAGAAAATGCATCTTCTTTTTCCATCTTCTAAAACCAACGCCTTCAAACTTTATAATAGTTTGTGAAAATTCACGAATTGTAGCCATCTTAATGAATACTTCTTTTGGATTGTTAGAACTACTACGTGTATTGTAAGGATCACAAGATAGCAATAATGCACGATCTTCTAGGCGTGTAATCACTTTCCCAAAAGAACTATTCCGACCCTATACTGAGCATGGGTTGCACGGAATCCTCAATCGAGATATAAAGAAGAACAACAATGTTCTTGCTCACTAAGAACAAAGTCAATTAAGAACAAATATGTAAATAGATTTGAGATGATGAATTTCTTGTGTGGTTGTGTTTGAGAGAGAGTTTCTTAACATACCTTCATCATATGAGATATTTCATATATATATATATATATATATATATATATATATATATATATATATATATATATATATATATCCATGCCATAACGCTTTTGAAAACTCAAACGAAGCCTCGAGTAACAGCGGAGAAAATTGAATCAACGCAAAACAACAACACGTCGCGAGGTACGACATATCTCGTGAGTCGCAAGCCGGTGTGTGTTGCTCCCTATCACGAGGTGCGACGATGGTCGCGGGTCGCGAGCACTCACCGCCCGGCTTCTTCGCGGCTTGCGTTCTTGCGCGCATTCATGGCTGTAGTTGTGGTTGTGCAAAGAGCCCCTTTGCACAGGGCCCCTAGTCTAATTTTTTTTTTTACTTGAAAGGGCCCAATTTAAAAAAGTCTGATACTTTGTAAACCGTAAACGGCAAAATCTCCACATCTCCATAATTAATGCTATTACCTATTATCTTCCTCAATCTCTTCCACCAAAAATGCAACCTACATATTTTTAACTTTCCAACTTCTTCCATTAAATATTGTCATCAATTATTTTTCATAATTATAAAAAATAAAACCAATCCATCAATTACTATTGATCTCTCTAGTCTCTATGAAAATTGTGGTCTTTTTCTCTCACTAGTGGAAAAGAAAGGGTCTAATTTCCATTTTAGAACAGGGCCCCATAAATCTCCATGACAGCCCTGCACGCATTGAGTCGTGAGGTGCGACCTCTCTCTATAACACACAAACGAACCATGACTCACTACGACTTCCATAGCATATAGTATTACATACTTGTTTGAATTACGACACCATAACCAATATCGACTCAAACAACATATCATGAATCAAACCTTACATTATACTCTAAATCTCCAACAATTAGCAGGACTTATAGTTAATTAGATATGGATTTCTAAGAATTAGAATGTGATCTGATAAGGTCGGATATATATTTGGTGATATGAGATAAGGGTAAATTTAGTTGTTATTTTTTCGTTTTTTGAAATGTTGGGAATAGCTAAGAGATGAAATAACAACTTGGTTAATTAAATAGCGTTATCTTTACTACTTTGATGGTTACAAAGTCTTTTCCTACTTTCTCCTTATACTTCCTCACAGGGGCGAAGCCAGGAATCAAAAGTTAACTGGGCCAAAAATATATAGTGTTGGATCAGTGGGTCTTTTATTTATCTTAGGATTTAAGTCATTAATTTCAAGAGCAAAAGTTTCTTCCGCGTTAGCATTACGACGGTCAATTTTTTGATAAAAAGAATCCAAAATTCTTATCTTCATAAGTAACTGTAACATTATAATATATCACAAGTTAGATATAAAAACCACACTAAGCAATTAACAATATCAAACTATCAAGTACCAACAATTAATAAAAGACAAAAAAGAAATACTTGGTGGAAAAATTGCTAATATATTTAGCAAAGACAAATAAAATGTGAGATGGACTACATATTGATATTAGAAAACTAAATTTTAGAAAATAAAATAGGGAGGACCAAAGAAGTGAAGAAAGTATACATAATACATTATACATTATCTCTAGAGAATTAAGGTAGAATTCCTCTTGATTTTATAGAATACAAATTTAATCCTTTGGTGAATTGACCATTTAGATTTTAGAACACAAAAGTATTGAAAGAATAAAAGGAGTCAGGGAAGGAGGTAGGACAAAAAATTAAAAGGATAAAGCAAAAAGAAAAGCAGGTGGGAGGAAGGTTAACAGTAGACAGTAGTGTAGAAGATGAGAAAACAGTATGCGTACAGCTTCTAGAGGAAGCTGGTAAATTTTTTAAAAATTATGAATTAGATTAAAAATAATGGTTACCATGATTTGATCTTTTGACCTCATGTTGAAAAATTACCTTTATCTCTCCTGCTTTACCACTCAAGTAAGAGCATTTATGTGATACAAAACCCAATTTAATAAGATATAACTTAAAATACTACAGGGGCCACTTTAAAAATAAATGGGCGGCAAAGGGTCGGCCGCGGGGCCTGCCCGCGCCCGCCCTTGTAGCTTCGCCCCTGCTGCCACATTATATATACCACTTTTGAGTTATGATTGCCTCATCCAAATATTATCTTGGTTGGATAAGGTACATTTTTATCTTAAAGATGACTCCCATTTTTAGGCCCTGTTCTTTTGGACTTATTTTCAAAGAAAATAAGTAAAAATAAGTTCGATTCACCAAAATAAGTTCGGTTCAACCAAAAATAAGTAAAAATAAGTTCGGTTCACCAAAATAAGTAAAAATAAGTTCGGTTCAGCAAAAATAAGTTCGGTTCAACCAAAATAAGTTCGGTTCGGCAAAAATAAGTTCAAGATATCTTATAATGTTGTAATTAGTATATTTGTTTTCAATATTACTATTAATATTGTTATTATTATTAATATTATAATTATAATAACGCTGAATTTGTAATTATTTTTAAATTTTTTATTTTTTTATTTTTTTATTTTTTTTTTATTTTTTATTTTTTTATTTTTTTATTTTTTTTTATTTTTTATTTTTTTTTTTTTTTTTTTTTTTTATTTTTTGTTGTATTTTTATTTTTTTATTTTTTTTTATATTTTTATTTTAATATTTTATTTATTTATTATTTAGTAATTATTTATTATTATTATTTTTTTATTATTATTATTCTTATTTTTTTTTTATTATTATTATTTATTTTTTAATATTTATTATTTATTATTTATTATTTATTATTTATTATTTATTATTTATTATTTATTATTATTATTATTTATTATTTATTATTATTATTATTATTTATTATTTATTATTATTTATTATTATTATTATTTATTATTATTTATTATTATTATTATTTATTATTTATTATTATTTATTATTTATATTTATTATTATTTATTTATTTATTATTTATTATAATTATTTATTATTATTTATTATTATTATTTATTATTATTATTTATTATTATTTATTATTATTATTAATTTTTATTTTTATTAATTATTTATTTTATTATTATTTATTTTTTATTATTTATTATTATAAAATAATAATAATAAGTATTGATAATATTATGTTAATATTTATTGATTATTATAATAATAAGTATTGATAATATTATGTTAATAGAGTTTAGTTCAAAGAAAATAAGTTCGGTTCCTAAAAATAAGTTCGGTTCGGCCAAAATAAGTTCGGTTCGACAAAAATAAGTAAAAATAAGTTCGGTTCGGCGAAATAAGTAAAAATAAGTTCGGTTCGTAAAATAAGTTCGGTTCAAAATAAAATAAGTTCGGTTCGGTTCGTAAAATAAGTTCGAAAAGAACGGGCGCCTTCCCTATCACCCTAACTGAAAACAACTTCTCCCCTTTCCTTACCCTCTTAAGTATGACATGTCACATGCTCATATTTAGGGTTTATGCTTCAACTAAGAGTTCCAATTATACCATGTAAAACCATCAACTTAATCTTCTGATGATGCATGCATGCTAATATGTGCTGAAAACAACTTCTCCCCTTTCCTTACCCTCTTAAGTATGATATGTCACATACTCACATTTGGGGTTTATGCTTTAACTAAGAGTTTCAATTATACCATGTAAAACCATCAACTTAATCTTCAGATGATGCATGCATGCTAATATGTGCTATAGTCTGTTGGAGTCTTGGAGATATTAGTTGAATTTAGAATTAGAGAAATTATTTGAAATTAATATTGAGTATATAATGATCATGTACATAAATAGACAATCCCTTTATTTTGTAGTTTAGCTGTAATAAACACAAGAAATAGTCAAATAGACAAATAGTTTCTCTCTCGTCCCAAAATTAATTAACTCCCTTCCACTCTTCAAGCTCTATTAATGGGGTTCAATGTCAGAATTGAACAGTATGGTTTTGCTCTGCTCCACTTGTGCAGAAAGTTGCCAAAAATATTAAAAGATATAACATGATAACATTCACTTGAGTTCGAGTCACTTGCATTGACATAAAACCTTGTCCATCATTCCATTGCTTTACGTCTCCCTTCCATGCCTTTGAACCTCCTCCACTAGTCAAAAATTGAAGCGGACTGCATGCATAATGGCCAAAAAAATTAAAATTATTGATTATATTGATTCATTAATTTTCTGTTATATTTTTCATTTTCTTGGGTTTTTTCACTATTAATAGAATTTTTTCCTTAGATAATGTAAAATGGAGGATTAATTCCTCATATACGTCACACTTCAAATTAATTCCATGGTACCGTCCACGTAGGACAGCACGCGATAATTTTTTTTGGTACTTAAGTAAAACCGATACTTACATTAGCGGCTTACCCATATAAGCCGCTATTCGAAACATCGGTTAATCAAAAAACAAACCGCTATCTGAAGTAGCGGTTAAATATAATTGACCGCTACTCAGAATAGCGGTTTAGTAGCGCCCCTTTCTCAAGGCGAAAAACTGGAGTTATATATACCGCTACTGAGGGTAGCGGTTGATTAATGTTGACCGCTACTTTGAGTAGCGGTTTACTTTCCCCAAAATCGACTTAGGGCTCCAATTCCGCATTTCACTCTTTCAATCTCTCAATTTCTTTTTCTCCCTCTATCTCTCTTGCGATTCACTCGATCCTGTTAGCCATCGCGCCACCTGCCGCCGACCATCGCCTGCTGCCTCTTGCCGCAGCCTGCCGCCGCCGCCGCCCATTGTCGCCCACCCTCACAACAGCCGCCCACACTCACCCTCTCTCAATTTCTTTGGTTAGTTTATTTTTCATTGAATTTTTTTATTTTAATTTGCTGAGCATGTACATTATTAGCCCTTATTGGCCTTGAATTTAACTTATGCAAACTTGTTGACCTTGAACTAAATTTATCATGACATATTAAACCTAGTTTTAGATACATTAGTTTTTCTATCTGGAATCACATTTGGGTACTGCATTCCGTAATAGAGAATTTTATAGTTGTGTGCAATTTTGTAAGTAAATTTTGATGCCAATGTTCAGGAATTTTGATGCCAATGTTGTGTTTAAGTTGCAAATGCGATTAGCGTGAAGAATGGTATTGATATTGTTTTGATGTGTAGAATTATAATAACTTGAACGTTGTGTTTTTTGTATGTAGAATATGGAACAACCTAAATATCCTTTATACCTTTATTGGGATGGTGAACTATCTCGAAATGACGTTGATATTGTGTATAGAGATGGAAGGAAAAAAAATTTGTTCATCAATTCTGGTATGAGGTTTCAAGAGATTTTGAATAGGGTATATGATGTAGTTGGCTGTGATCGTATGTATGTGGAATTGAAATTGTTTATGAGATATCCGATGCCGGGGAAATATGTGCCACTTGCACTAGAGGATGACGGGTCACTAAGTGCTATGTGGCTTTCAGTGACACAAACGTCAGCCATGGCAATGGAGGTGTACATTGAACAAGTTCCCAAGGAGATAAATCTCCAAAGTAATGTGGGATATGTTCCTACGATGGACTTTAGGGATAGCATGGAAGTACCGGCATCAACTCCTAGTATGCAATTTGAATCATTTACTAGCTAGCATGTTGTCAGATCCAAATTATGTCAATGAGCACATGAATGAGTTTAGTTCTCCTAGTTCGTCTCTCCACATACCATCCACATTCCATCTGGATACTCTAGATCGAAATGATGTTGATTTTATGGGAAATGAGGAAGAGCATGTGGATTCTGATAGGGAGGAGGACGATGATGCAAGGGAAGCAGCTGAGAAGGCAATAAAGTCTGGTGTTCCTTCACAAGATTGGCTCAGAATTGACGATGTTGATCAAAGGTTAATAGATGCATGGATGACTTGGAAATGCAATGGCTCATTGACTGTGGCTTCTGAATTTGAGATAGGGCAAGAGTTTGCCTCATTGTAGCAATTAAAGAATTTTGTGAAAGCATGGTCGATCTCTAGAAACCAGAAGTTTCGGCTGTTATAGTTAGAGCCCACAAAGTATGTCATTAAATGTGTCAGAAAGGAAGTGTGTCATTGTCCATGGAGGTTGCGTGCAATCATGACTCAGTCGTATTCATTCAAAATTATACGATATGGTGATCCACATGCAAGCAATTGTTTGGGAGACATAAGATCTGGAGAGAGGGGAGTAGCAGACACGTATTATCATGTCGGTTGCATCATCACAGTCTCACTCATGATTGGGAGGTTCACGATAGGGTCCTTCGGTATGTTGAGCATACTGGTTTTCTCGGCATCCATCGTTTGGTAGGGGGAGGTTTGGAGATCGATCGACTACTTCTGACGGCATTAGTGGAGCGATGGAGACAGGAGACACATACCTTTCATTTGACTGTCGGGGAGGCGACGATTACTTTAGAGGATGTCGCTGTTATCCTTGGACTCAGACTGCACGTGCCACCTGTTACTGGCTCAAGCGAGGGTAATTGGGCTGCAGTAGTGCACGAGTTGTTAGGGATTTGGCCCACCACTAAGGAGAACGAGCCCAAGTTCTCCAGGGTTCGTCTTTGAGCTTGACATGGCTTCGGCTACAGTTTTCTTGTTGCCGATCGATGCTGACGAGGAGACAGTCCGGAGATTCGCATGGGCTTACATTCTTGTCTTGATGGGGTCCATTCTTTTTGCTGATAAGAGTGAAGATACAATCCAGGTGTGTAACAGCCCGCACTTCCGAGCTGCTAGCTAATCATACTTAGGATACACAAACCTCAATTATCATATAATAAACCTCGACTTATATTATCTTGCAGCGGAAACATAATCTACAAATCGATCCAGGACCTGTGGGTCAGGGCCCACAACAAAACATCTTCACAACCAAATATCATATTACAAAAATACTTTACTCGATTCCCAAAGACAATATAATATTTTATTCTCAAATAAGAATATAAACTCCTAGATACAACCTCTGAATAACTAATCTAATTATAATTTCATAACCAAACTTCTCCTTTTTGATCCATTTCGAGCTTCCAACACGATCCTACAAATTACAGAAGGAAATAGAAAACAAAAACAAAACTAAAATGAGCGGAAAGCTCAGTAACTTCACTTCAGCCCGTCAAAACGATTTTGGTTCGTAAACGTTTTTTGATATGAGAAAAAAAATTGGAAATTGTTCGAAAAAGAATTCATCCTTCAAAATATATCGCTGGCATAGTTTAATCACTTAACAGAAATCGCTGGCAAGTACAGGTAGAAACTTAACATAATATAACATAACTCAATTCGACCTTATCTGGTCTTAACTCATATCTGAATCATATCCCTCCACTTGTATCTTGCCCACTATTCATCTCAGTTCATAAGCTAGGCTAACTAAAACGAATACGAAATCATTTTCTCATTATCATACTCAAATCATATTCCAAGAAACATAAATATTTCCGAACCTTTCCAATAACTAAACAAAATCATATTCCACAAATCCACACATAAAGATGCATCTATAACCATGACCATGACTATAAACGATATACGATATTGAAAACATAATATAACATCGCGGGCGTATAAATACATTTAGGTGAACATAAATGTTACCTCAATTGCAAACCAATTTCTTATGATGCAAATCCAATAACTCAGAACCTTTAAGCTCCTTTAATTTCTCCGAGCTCCACAAATCGATATCCATATTATACCTCAACAACAATACCAATAATTAACTACTATTCTCACTGCAATTCAGATATATAAATTAACTTTCTTATTCCTTCTAAACTTCTTTATGAACTAACTACAAATGCTTACAAGCTAATTTCAATCCTCATTAAAAATAACAATAATAACAATTTTAAATTAACCCAATCTCATATCATATATACTAACTAAACTCAACCAACTCTTCAACACCATGAAACTATGACTTACCATAAGTTCTCCAACTTATAACTCATATTCAGTTGATAAACTAATCCATTTTCCTCCTCACAACTTCATGAACCAACTAAATATCCCATTTCAAACCAAAATGATGACGAAAATAGTTGTTTGAAAATCCGAATTCCAATCAAGAAGATTAAAAGTTGTACATGAAATAAGTACGGTCCCACACTAATCTTAATTGGTAACACAATTCAGCTTACGAATAACTCTCATTTAAAATGACCCTTAAAGTTACTTTGTGATTTCTCTTAAACAAGTTTTCAACCCATTACACCAGTAGGAAAGTTTCAAACTTTAATCTTAAATAAGCTTCAAATACAACAAATTCAAATCATAACTAAAGTGCATCACTTTTTCTTTATTACTTACTTGAGACTTCACTTTAGAAAACTATTCCATATAAATATGTACTCTTACTTTAACATAAAACAATAACCAGCTTATAGCTCATAAATTGTCTCAACAAATTCTTAGAAATCGGATTTAAATAATTTAGAAACCAAAAGAATACAGCAAGGAAGGAGTACCATACCATAGCATGCAACTCAAGAATTTATCGAGAGATAAAGAAAACAGGGCAGCAACATTAACACAGGTGCAGCGGCAGACTTCCAATCAACAACGCCGACCGATGAACAGGGTAGGACAACAACACCGCAAAACAGAGGGGAAAGAAACGCAAGGACGCCGGATTCTGACGACAACCCGCCTTCACCAAACAACCAGCAACAGCAGCAGAAGAACGGGACAACGGCGGCAACGCCCATCAGAGAAATGAATCGGAGGAGGAAGGAAACAGAGGAGCGATTGTGCTCTGCGTGACGGTGGTAGCCCGACCAACAGCAGCACTGAGAAGAGGCGGCACCACAGTTGCCGACAACAACAACCTCGTGGGAGAAATTAGAGTGAGAGAGAGGATGCGGAAATGAAGATTGGGGTTCTTAGCTTTGCCCAAAATCAGAAAATTAAGGAGATTACATCTCAATTATGGAGATTAGATAAAATTGACAACTCAAATTGGAGGCTTTGTGTTCTATTTGACACGATGGAAATGGTTGATGTGTTAGCTTTGAGAACAATTGACACGAGGAAGGGAGGAGAAATGAGAAATGAGAAATGAATTTAGACTCTTCTTTTTTTCTTTTTAAAGAAAACCAAATACCACTCACTTTATATATTAGAAATAGAAAAGAATATTTAAGTAACCAAAATTAATTCTGAAAAAGCAAACTCACATTCTCAAAATAATACCATATAAAAATCATCATTTAATCAGAGGAAATAAAATATAACTAACTTTTAATTAAGGTGCTTAAACACTGGGCTATTACACAGGTGATTTATCTCCAGCTCTTGGTTGATTTGGACGTAGAAGGGACATATAGTTGGGGTAGTGCGACCCTTGCATACTTGTATCGACAGCTATGTCGGGCATCACAGAGGGGTGCGAGGGAGATAGGTGGACCTGTGATGTTGTTACAGCTTTGGGCATGGGAGCACATACACATCGGCAAGCCTGTGATTTCGAGGGTGCGGGACCCACCTCCACAGTTTGAGGGTGACGATGACGTTCCTGTCTTAGGCTCCCAGCATGTTCCTTGGGTTGATCCATTAGCTGTCAGGTAATATGCGTTGTCTCAGATTTGTTAACGTTATTTATTTTTATTTTTTAGAAGAATATTAATGTATAGTTCTTTTCGGTTGGCTTCGGGTACACCTCACCAGGTCCCACTTAGCAGGTGGACTTTCTTACTACAGGGATGCACTTGACCATCAGACGAACGAGCAGATACATAGGGTTTTTTTATCTCATAACTTATGTATATTAGTAGACCTCTCTCACATGCCTAATATTTTAACTTTCTTTCTTTGTAGATGACTTGGCAGTCGTATACTGAGGCGAGACTGGAGTTGTTACCTGCTATATGTTGATGTGATCGACTTGTATGGCGCACATTGGATTCACTTATTTGTTTCGATATAGTTTCATTTTCCTGATCGAGTTATGCGCCAGTTCGGATTCGAGCAAACGATTCCAGTACCTTGTGATATGAGCACATCCCTTCATGGTATAGATCGGCGGTCGAAGAACAAGAACTATCCTCTCAGACATCGACCTTACATAGTGCAGTGGGGCGAGCGCGAGAGACATGTTGTTCAGGGTACTCCATTCAGTGGCCGTACTCATGCCATTGAGGAGTATACGATATGGTATCGTCGCATCACGAGGTTGCGCATTACGGATCCCATGAGGCGACCTCCTTCTACACATTATCAGCCTGCGTCTGCAGATATAGTACTGGTACGTGACATGACTTGTATTTATACTTTTATTTATTTTTGAAACTACGTAATGTATATTTTTCTTTCTATGCAGGCACATACTTTATCTGATGTTGCTCATAGGTGCGGTACTGTACTGGAGGCTTCTGAGTCATTGCCTCCAGATATGGGGCGTCAGCTGTATGCGCAGACCTTGCAGACCATGAGGGGGTTGTGTATTGACGTTGTTGGTCGAGTTGGACATGGCCAAATCTTACAGGACGTGCCAACTTCTGCTGCCCATACATCGACTTCTACATCTTCTACGCCCGCTGCCCATATATCTACCACGACACCTTTGCTTTCGCCTCCAGTCTTTCAGAGGACCTGCCGACGACGTTCGGCCACCACTCCATCTTCTCTTGATGCCATTGCGGAGTCAAATGAGTCCACACTTAGTTCATCTAGACGTACACAAAAGAAGAAGAGGGGGGCTTAGCACTTTCATTTATTGTTTGTATAGTTAGTTAACACTATGTTATATTTTATACTATGTTTGTGATTAATCTATCATTATATGTCATTTTCTTAATCTTGCTTCATCATTAAGAAATTCTTTGCTTAATCATTAGTTTGGATTAATTTTGTGATGGATGAACTTGGAGTTTGTTATTGATGTTTGGATAAATTTGGATTTGGATGAACTTGGTGTTTGGTGATTGATGTGTGGATAAACTTGGTGTTGTTGGATGAAATTGGAGATTAGGTGATTTGGTGCTGGAATTGCAGGTTGGAGATCTGATTTTGTGATGATTCTGGCATTTCGACCAGTTATGAGAAAGCAAAAATGGCTGGTGTGGCTGGGCAAATAAACTGCAACTCCAAATAGCGGTTTACAAATGCCTAGATCTGGGCAGCAGCTAATTCCCATAGGGAACCGCAACTCCGGGTGGCGGTTTAGGCTCATAAACCGCTACTCTGGATAGCGGTTTATTGTAGTGAACTGCTACTTGGAGTATCGGTTTATCTTAATGTGAACCGCTACTCTGGGTAGCGGTTTACTTTGACGATGGACGGTACCCATGGAATTAATTTGAACTTTGGCGCATATGAGGAATTAATACTCTCTTTAACATTATCTAAGGAAAAAATTCCTACTAATATACTGAAATTCTCATTTAGAAAAATTTCATGAAAAGTTTTAGAGAATATAGTAGGCTTTGAATCTGTTCCTTCAACTTATTTTTGATAAACTTAATTTATTCTTGCTGACTTAACTTATTTTTGATGATTTTTTTCTTTAACTTAACTCATTTTTACTGGACTCATTATATTACTATATTGAACTTAACTTGTTGCTGAAAATTATTTTAAGAAGTCGAGAAGAATAGGGTCTTATTAACAGCAGTGTAGCAATGTCATCGACGTAAATGTGAGTTTCTTAAGGCTCAACCTTGAGTCAACAAAGAAGTCTGGTTGTGCTTGAGTTGGACAAGTACGACATCAATTCTAATTTCCATCCTAGGTCAACGTCTGAAAATAGGGCAAGGTTGTATCTCGCAAAAAAAAAATTACGGTCTTAAATTGCCAAAAAAAAATTATAAAAGGTTGTTTCTCACAAAAAGAGGTATATATATAACAAGTATGTTTTGACAAATTATCCTATTATCTATATATATTATTAAAATGTGTGGGGAAGAATTATAGCCAACCATGTGTCTATCTAAATGTGTACGCTGATCGACATGGCGCCATATGACGCCATATAAGTCTCGACATGTCATTTCTCTTTCTATTTTAAGATAGCCAAAGAATTTGTGCATGAAGTTTCGATCTATTGACCATTAGGTTAGTATATCATTGATATAGGTGGTCGTACACCTGTCAAAAATAATTCCTGCAAAACCTTCTAATAATGTAGTAGGGTAAGTAGGGTCGAATCCACAGAGAGATGGTTGTTTTAATCTAGCTTCTGTGGTATCCGATTTTTGACTGTCATAATTAACGGTCTGAATCCCACGAAAGTCTCTCATTGGACTATGAGTTTTAGAAAACTTGGAAGTCGCCACCCTATTAATATCTGAATAGGGACAGAATTATTTAATAAATCGTTTTAAAATCAATTTCAAGAAAAATCATTTAAAACGATGATGACTTCATATGAATGAGGCTTTTTTGAAGATTGGTCTTTCATACCATGAGATAGGGTTCGGGGTTTAGGATAAGAGGTGCGAACGTCTGGAACTCGTCTCCTCTTCCGTTCTAAAGAACGGACTCTTACTAAATGCTTTATTTTCCATTTTAAAGTAATCATGGCTATTAAAAAGAAAGAAAATCACATAATTTGCACATATACACATTAACCATTTTTATTTAGGACCAATATATCATTTGTACATGGTAGGTTTGAGCACTGAAGTTGCAATACGTACCAATCATTGCGGGATTGGAATCCACTCATGGATCAAAACCGTCGTAGTTCGAGCTTATGTCTCGCCTTGAATGGCCAATTCCACTGGGGAAAGAAGAGGAGGGAATAAATTATGAATAACTCTCCTTTAGAATTAAACAAATCTATTTAAAATGAGGTAATCACTCCAATTAGTGATTGAAATGAGATTAAGATAATCACCTTAATTAGTGATTAAATAAGGAAGGAAATAAGTAATCACCCTAATTAGTGATTAAAATGGAAAGATAATCACCTTGATTAGTGATTAATAATAAAGTTTAGGAAATAATCACCCTATTTGATGATGATTAAGGTTTAAGATAATCACTCTAATTAGTGATTAAATGAGAAAAATAATCGTCCTAATTAACGATCATTAAGGTTTGAGATAATCACTCTAATTAGTGATTAAATGAGAAGAATAATCGTCCTAATTAACGATCATTAAGGTTTGAGATAATCACTCTAATTAGTGATTCAATGAGAAGAATAATCGTCCTAATTAACGATTATTAGGGTTTGAGATAATCACTCTAATTAGTGATTAAATGAGAAGAATAATCGTCCTAATTAACGATTATTAGGGTTTGAGATAATCACTCTAATTAGTGATTTAAATGAAAAGTTTGAATTAACCGCTCTAATTAGCGATTAATCGAGGATTGAAATAACCACCTTAATAGTGATCACGTTTATGATTTTCGAGAGGTCTTAGAAGGTTTGCTTCCTAATTGAAGGCTTTTGAGAAATAATCTTTATTGAAGATTATAAAGTCATTTGGAGAGAAATGATCAATTTGAGATCGAATTTGGAGATTTGTGTTTGGCTAATTGGAATTTGGCCATTTAAAGCGAGACATGTGAAACGGCCTAAAATCAATTCGGAGATCATAATTACCAATCTAATTATGTCAAATTATATGATTAATCCATTTGCATATGGAGAACACATTTTTAAAATGTAAGATGGATCATCATACAATTTAACTTAGTTAGATTTACAATTTTTCCTCTTAATTGAGATTGGGTCATTTGATTCATATACTGTGATATATTGGCCCAAAACATGCAATATTTGTAACATTGGTTGCTCATATTATTAAAAAAAGTTGTGGAATTATTTATGAAAATTATGCATAAACATCTCCATGTTTTTTTATTAATTGAGTGATGCAATAATTATTTACAAAGAAACTATTATTACAACAATATGTACAAAATCTATGATCTATACAAATCTTCAATCTTGATCTTCACCATGATGCTCCTTGATCTTCACCTCCTTGAATGGGCTTTGGAATTCATATTTATTTGTGAATTCGTGAATTTGTGAATGTTAAAGATTAATTAACTTCTTTGATTTTGATTTTTTATGACAATTTTTATTGATTTTTATTTACATGATGAAATGAGTCATTTTAAGAGAAACTTAAAACTTCATGATTTTTTTTTATTCACATTTTCGTATGAAGAAAATATTTTTTTATGAAAGTTGAGTTAATTACTTTATTTCATTTTCCAGTTTGCACTTTTGTTCTTACACTGATTTACAAAAATCATAACTTTATGTATAAAGCGTTAAATTGAGAATGTATACATATATTTGGATAGATCAGTGAGTTCTTTATGTTGTGTCAAAATTTTACAAGTTTTTAGTGACCTCTTGAATTATGGTGAATTTTATGTCAAAACTGGTCAAAACAGGATATTTATTAAATTTGTTCTTTGAGATCCAACTTATTGAACTTATTTTGAAGTGAAATTTGGTATGAACATTCTGGACATTTTGAAAGACTGGACTGGAAATTTTCACTCGAATTGGACACTTTTAAGATCCTTTTTAATTTATTTCCTTAACTGAAAGGAAAATTAATTTTCTGGAATTTAGTGATTTACATGAATGGTTTTGTAAAAATGATGTAAAATTGTATAAAATTCATATGAATATGATGTTTATATTTTGGAAAATCTAATGATGTTTTCTTCAAACTTGATGTTTTTGGTTTTATCTAAATGATTTTATTTTAAACTTTATCGACAGAACAATCCTAGGTGGTACTGGACAAAATCAGTTTTGCACAACAAAGTTGTATGATTTTTAATAATTTACAAAAAATTCGTTTTTTAGAAATTCCAAAGCCCAGGTGCTGGAAACATCTTGCACCTCATAGGAAAAATATTAAATGCTTCAAACTATTTTGATAACACAGACGAAAAATAGAATGAAATATGAAATTAAAACTGATTATAATTACAGCATCACATTTTCTTTTTTTATGGAGATGTTTATGCACAACTTGTCTTGAATCTTTCTATGAAAATATTTTTGGTGATGAATAACAACTTGATTAAGGAAAATCACATAATCACATTATTTCCTAAGAGCCACCCCATTGGAGGTGATTATTCTAGGTGGGGTGATATAAGGTTGGGAACCTATTAGGACTTCCACATACCCAAATCACTCCAAACACTAGAGGAAAAAAGCCCAAGGGCTGCGGTCAAAAAGGCCCCAAGGGCTGCGTTTTTTGACCGCAGCCATTGGACTAGCAGCCCTTGGCATTTAGGAAGGGCTGCGGTCAAGGCAAAAACCGCAGCCCTTGGTGGGTTAAGGACTGCGGTTATGGGCCAAAACCGCACCCTTGGTGAGTTAAGGGCCTGCGGTTTTGGCCCTTAACCGCAGCCCTTAATCCACCAAGGGCTGCGGTTTTTTGCGTAACCGCAGCCCTTGTGACCCAAAAAAAATAAAATTTTTTTTTTTTTTTTTTTATTTTTTTGTCCTAAATGTTCGCAAACAGTTATATATATATATTAGTATCATAAATTATGTTTTTTTACACAAATATAGAGAAAACAATAACTGAATTACATTAGTTTGAGGTTGCCCTCAAGTGTTCGAATTGCAATACATGAGCAGGATCACAAACACAAACTAGCATTACAATAACTCCACCAAGACTAGCATCTGGATCCCTCGAAAGCAACTTCTCCGGAGATGATAGAACCTCGGGCAAATAAAACCAAAATCGATATAATTTGGAGGTGAACCGGGGGTGTCGGAGGGGCGACGGGGGTGTTGGGGTCTTGGTGCCGGGCAAAGGGGGCCGGGAGGTGTAGCAGGGGCGGGGTGCAAGGCAAAGCAGGGGTGCTTTGGGTCAGGGTGGGGTGTGGCAAGGGGGCAAGCAGGGGAGCAAAGGGGTGCTGGGTAGGGTGTTCTTGGGCAGGTGGGGGTGTAGCAGGGGGGCAGGGATGCGGGCGGCAGGGGGTTCTTGGGTCAGGGTGGGGGTGGGGGTGTAGCAAGGGGAAGAAAAATTTGACAATATCAGATAATAATTGTAATACTTTGGTATTCAACAAGTAATGTGTAGCTAAAACAACAAATTCATTTCAATGTATGCCCAATGGAATTTAGAACAAGACCTTATACTATGTGTGAATTCTTTAAAATATTAGCGACACATGAAACTTTTATAATGTCCATTTTCACCATATGGATATTATCAAAGATTCCACCAACGTATTGGTGTTTTATAACGCTTCGTTCACTATATGAGCCCTTTACTCGGCAGAATCCATTTTCACAAGTATGTTGGACGATTGGGCATTTTTCTGATCTTTTTTATCCTTTTACCCTTATTTTTTCCCTTTTCACCCCATATTTTTCTTCTATGGATAGTAGTGACATGGATTCATAGATAGTTAACCTAAGTTAATAGAGTAGTAGGAGAGAGAAAGGAAATGAAAGGTAATACGGTAAAAGAGAATATAAACACATTCATCACGTTTATCACTCAACAACAATATCAGTCCACTAAGTTAATGACTCACAACATCCAATAATAACATTCCAGCAGCAACTTAATCAAGTATATAAGATGATTACCTGGGCGAACCGGCATTCCGGCACTGATGAAGAATCCGACTCCCGGCAGAATCAGGACCTTCAATCAACACCACATTGGAATCAAATGAAAGTATGAAACTAATCAAAAAGAGAAGAAGTCATATCATCTTCAGGACTTACCCGACACCAACTGCCCTCTTTTGTTAATGTTCGACGTGTCTCAGTCGTTGATAATGTTTGTCTACTGTTCAATGCACCTAATACCCATCATTTAAACCTTGAAAAAAGCAATGCCCATCAAATAAATCTTGCCAAAATCACTCACAATCAACAAAATTTACGCTAATATCAATAGAATAGTGTCTAAGCACCCATTTTCGATCAATTACTGAACAAAAAAATTGAAAATTTATCTGACAAAATCAACATCCAAAAACAACAACTGAAATTGAAAATTACAACTGATGAAATAGCATATAATCAAATGAATAGTAACAATTCGAACCAAGAGTAATCAGAAACCAATCAATCAATCAATGCAAATTTCAACAATGATTTAATCGATAATATAAGCGGAAGTTAAATTAAATCAGAACGAAAAGATTGCGAAATTTTACTGAAGCAGCAAATTTTAGTTTAGATCTGACGAAGAAATTACCTGCGATCGTGAAACTGATGAGAAGCGCAGGAGAGAGAAAGATGAAGAAGAGAGAGAGAGGGAGACACGAAGTCACTGCTGCCGCTGCTACAATGGTAGAAGAATTTTCGAGTCCTTCGACATCCAAATCTGAAGAAATTGAACACCAACCACAAAAATCAATCGAAAGATGAATAAATCCTAAAAAAAAGCATCATTTTCCTAAACAAGCAAACAATCAAACGAAATCACACAAAATCCTAAAAAAAACGAAGCAGAATTCCATCTACAGTTCGAAACAAGGAGAGGAGAGAGAAATTACTGAGTACGAACCGACGCTGCTCGTGTCGCGGTGATGAAGGAGACGAGAAGGACGCCGAGCGAAAGTGGCGGCGAGGTTGCTGATATGGTGAGTGCTGAGAGAACGAAGAGAGAAGATGAAATGGGAGGAGAGAGAGGGGGGGTCAGCAGCGAGGGAATGAGATGGGAATTGGAGGGAGTTTAGGGGCTAGGGCAAATAGAACGATAGAGAACTTAAGGCCCAAAAGGGCTGCGGGTATCCCAGAAACCGCAGCCCTTTACTTAAAGGGCTGCGGTTTTTTGGATAACCGCAGCCCTTCACTATTAAGGGCTGCGTTTTTTTAAAAACGCAGCCCTTGAACCGCAGCCCTTGCGTTTTTTTCCACTAGTGAAAGATTAAAAAATGATAAGAAGAAAACAAGGAAGAAGTTAGTAGATGATTAAGAAGATAATCAAAATAACAAGAACTTCAACTTTACCTTGCTAGCTCAATGATGCACTTCCTTCTTGCAAATTTTTCTACCTTTTTTTTTTATTTTCTTAATTTCTAAGTGAGTTTCTAAATCTTCTTAATTGCTAACTTAAACTCTTTTTTGTGTTTTTTCTTCTTTTGATGAACTTCTTTTACTTACTACTTATCTTACTAACTTTTCTTTCTTTTCTTAAGTGTGATTTCTTTAGAGGAAAGGAGTAGAGAAGATGAGAGAATTAGTTAAGTTAAGTTGAACTCTTTTCAACTTGGTTTTGAAGTGAAAAGGGGAGGGTATTTATAGAGAAATGAGGAATGTGAACTAGGGTTTCAAAAAGGGAGAAAATCAGATTTTTCATCCAAAAAATCTGATTTTCTTCATCCTTAATCACCTTAATGACATCACTCTAATGACCTTACCCTAATGACATCGTCAAATCTCTTTGGAAACACAAATATTCTTATTCTTTTTAGATTTGCTCATTAATGAGGCAAGATCAGATTTTCAGAAAATATTCTTTCTAAAACATCCTAATATGTAAAAAAAATTGCATTGAAAATCGTGCAAACGAAATTGACCAGGATGCTGCGCCTAGCGCAGGAAGCTGCGCTAGGCGCAAGGCTCTGCGTCTGGCGCAGAGCATGCTTGTGCGCTAGGCGCACAATCATGCACTAGGCGCATGATTGTGTGCTTGGCGCACACTTGATTCTTCTGGAAATAAAATTCGGATTTCCCCCTCTTACACATGGGATTTGATTCTTATTCTCACATCTTTTCATGATTCTTATTCTCTAACTAATGGATAAAGGATGTGTTTAGTGGATAAAAAATATATTCTTATTCTTTATCCAATGAACAATGACTTGACCATCAAGAAAACTGATTAATGCCGGTTTTGGGATACGACTAAAATCCCGACGCCTAATCGCGACTCGTTTTTCATTTTTCCGAAAAACTAACTTTAGACAATTAACGAAAACTCATCAAATTAATAAAGACGAGCATAATTATACTACGAATCATTTTATTAAAACGGTGGTGGTAGTTATTGACTACGACTCACGAAAATTATACTTCTAAGCCGAAACTGTATGACTCATACGCAAAAATGGAAAATCGTACGACGGAATGAAACTCGCGCTCCGGGGCGCGCGCTCCACGATGCATGACGATTTTGTTATTTTTTTTCTTTTCAAAACCTTTATTTATCCGAAAAAGGGTTCAAAATTTAGTGTCTACAGAATGCCCCACATTGGTCGAATTTCGAAGAAAATGATGGCCAATGTTTGAAAAGACACAAAATTTTGACAGAAAAAATTCCTTTGAGATAACATATTCTCCATAGAAAATAGTTATCATCAGTGCTATTTTGAAAACATGACTTGCGACTTCTGTTGATGCTTTAAGTAGAAAGTCCCAGTTAATTTTCTAAAATAGGATCGAGATGCGACTTTGACGTCGTCTTAAATAGAAAATCCCAATTAATCTTCTAAAATTGAAAATGCGACTTTGACGTCGTCTTAAATAGAAAATCCCAATTAATTTTCTAAAATTGAAAATGCTATTTTATTGTCATCTTGAATAGAAAATCCCAATTAATTTCCTAAATTTTGAAAATGCGACTTTAACGTCGTCTTAGATAGAAAATCCCAATTCATTTTCTAAATTTTGAAAATGCGACTTTAACGTTGTCTTAAATAGAAAATCCCAATTAATTTTCTAAACATTGAAAACGCGACTTTATTGTCGTTTTAGATTGAAAATCCCAATTAATTTTCTAAAATTTGAAAATGCAACTTTATTGTCTTCTTTTTTTCTTTTAGTCTTATGAATTTGTCTTTTGTTAATGTGAGAAATTCCGACAATTAATAGGTCGACTCCAGTTTTTACAGTTTTTCATGGCCTTGATGACAAACAAGCTGTCAAGTCACCACTACTTACTTTTTATGACTCCATGTGTTATCATGTCACCTTAAATTAGGACATTGTCAGGTCATATCACCTTAGAGTGATGCATTGTTAAATCTTGTCACCTAAAAGGGCTGATCAAAGGTTATTACCCTCTATGGTGGACCAAACCTCATATGGCAAAATTTATCTGTTTTTTTTTTCGAAATTTTTCAGAAAATTTTCATGCATAATGCTTATGTGCTTTATCAGAAAAATGATGATCACTATATAAAATAGTTTGATCAAGGTCATTATTTTGGATGATCATTAGGAAAAGGGATTGTATCAACGTTCTTGATTCACCATTGACACGGTTTCTTTAGCAAAAATTGCCATACTACAAATGCTTGGTCATTAGCCATGGTGAAGGATGCTGCTTATTATCCTATGGACAATACTCAAATTCATTATCCATGGCATAAATCATGGATGATCATCTTTTCCATCTATAAAAGGGGCATGATTCTTCATTTCCAAATGCACCACTTCCACTACTTCAGTCTTTTCTTTAACTTTTCCTTTCACAAAAATGGTTCTTACTTATGAAGAAGCTAATGAAATGCGGAGTCGGGAGAAAAAACAACTCTCGGGGTTCACAAGAAACTTGGAGCAACCAAGGCAATCCTTTTCCTCTTCCCGCTTCACTAAGGTGCTTATGCCTTTGCTTTCACTCTCTATTTGTTACGACATGATTCATGCTGCTTCCAAATTTTGGGATAAAACTCGTCATGTCTTCCGCTTTGGAGACCGAGAGATTGTGCCTCTTGTTGAAGAGGTCGAAGGTTTGCTAGGCTTACCATCCAATGGTCCAGTTATCACACCTAGATCTCCTACCAGGATCTCGGGAGATTTATCAACGATTTTACATCTTCCCGAAAATCTTCATGGAAACTACCTACAATATGGTGAGGTATTTCTTGTCAATTTATTATCGACTTTCCAATTTGGCACTTGGCAATTTTCTAACAATGCCAACTATAGGATTGCTAGAGAAAATGCTTGCATTCTTATGATTTTGGGAAGTACCATCACTAAATGGTCTTTAAATGCATGCCATGTTCGGTGTCTTTCACTTATTCCTCAAATTATTAGCGGGGGTCGTCTTGGACCACTTATTTTGGGGGAAATGTTCCTTGGCTTAGATGAACTCAAAAGAAACCCTCAAAGTTTTGTGAAGGGATGTCCATTAGCCCTTCATTTATGGTTATTAGAAAAAATTTCTCTCATGAAACCCCACAAGAGTCTTACTTACAAAACTAGTCATGTCCAGGAGAGAGGTCTTCTTCCTTTCTTCTATCAACTTAGCAAAAATGGTGGGTGGGAGGATTTTTTCTTATATAATTAAGACATAAAGTGGGTCACAAGCCACCTTGGCATTAGTGCAATTGTATATTGCAATTCTGGTCGCAGAGGTGTACAACTACCGGGGCTTTGCCAGGTCACTTTCTACCTTCCATGGAGATGTCTAAGGCAAATTGGTTGGAAGCAAGAGCACATTCCTGCCCTCCAGGTTCTTCCATCTTGTACCACTTATGAGGTTGATATGAGTGGTATTCAGAGAATGCCTATTATATGGTAGGGGGCTAAAATTATATCCGCGCTACCGGAACCTTCCTTTCCACTGATTGATGAAGATTACCTTCAATGGCTTCTAGCGGATATTGGTCAAAACAAAGATTCGGACGGACCTACCATGAAGAGGAGAAGGGTTTGAGAGAATTGTCATGTTTATTTTCTATGTTGTTTTTCTTTCAAGTCTGTAGAAAATGAAGGCTTTATGTCTTTTTATGTATGAAATGAAGTACCCCAGTTGGAATGAATAAAAAATCTGTTTATGAGAATTATCTGCTTGTGAGAAATTCATTGTGAACACAATTCTAAACACGTGCACACTTTAACATTAAATATGACATGCAAATCATAATTAACTAATCATATGAAACATAAAAGCATAACATATAAACCTTAACAATCAAAGACATGTTCCATCTTTTTTTCCTTTTTCCTTTTTTCCTCTTTTCCGTTTTTCCTCTTTTTCTTTTTCCTTCTTTTTTTCTTTTTTCGTTTTTTTTCGTTTTTTTTTCATTTTTTTTTCTTTTTTTCGTTTTTTTTTTGCATATATCATATGAGCATCTTAGAACCTCATGGCATGTTTATTAAGAATAACTAGATAGGATACAAAACCCACAAACTGCTTGGTTACTTGGTCATGACAATTACAATTACTTTGATGCCTAAGCATAATATTTCTTCAACTGATCAAGATTAGTGAAATGGGTGAACTCATTTCCATCAAAATCCATTAGCTTCATCGCTCCAGCCGGGGTGACATGCTTAACCAGGAATGGTCCAGACCAGTTAGGCTTGAATTTTCCTCGAGGATCATGCAGTGGGGCTCTATTTTCTTTTAAAACTAGATCACCTTCTTGGATGTCTCTATCTCGAACCCTTTTGTTAAATGCACGAGCAATCCTCCGTTGATAGAGTTGAATGTTATGCAATGCTTGTAGTCGGCGCTCATCTGCGAATGCAAGCTCATCGTAGCGAGTTTTGTGCCACTGGTCTTCCGAGATTTCACTTTCTGCTATGACCCTAAGAGATTGTATCTCCACCTCAACTGGTAGGATTGGCTCCATCCCATAAACCAAAGAATACGGGGTTGTTCCTGTTGGAGTCCTAATTGATATCCTATATCCCCAAAGGGCATATGGTAGTTTGTCATACCATTCCCTAGTCTTTTCAGTCATCTTGGCAACAATAGTCTTGATTGTCTTATTAGCTGCTTCCACCGCTCCATTTGTTTGGGGACGATAAGGTGAGGACTGATGATGCTTGATTGCATATTTTGCGAGAGTGGTCTTCAGATGACCCTCAAATTGTGATCCATTATCAGAGATGATTTCGAAAGGTATGCCATACCGACAGATGATGTTGTTAATCACAAATTTCGAGACTTGCTTTGCCCCTAGCTTCGAAAATGATGCAGCTTCAACCCACTTCGAAAAGTAATCAATTGCTACAAGAATATACTGATACCCATTTGAAGACTTTGGATGAATTTGTCCGATTATGTCTATGTCCCAACTTGAAAACGACCAAGGAGAAGTCATATTATGTAATGACACAGGCGGCATGTGATTGAGGTTAGCAAATATTTGACACTGCTTGCAGGCACGGACAAAGCTGATGCAATCACCTTCTAGAGTGCTCCAATAGAAACCTGCTCGCAAAATTTTACGAGCCAGGATTCTTCCATTCATATGGGGTCCACATTCCTCTCCATGAACTTCTTCCATGATGACTTACTTTTCGCTGTCATTTACGCAGAGTTGCAGAGTACCATCAAACCCTTTGTGATACAGTCTGCCCTTTAGTATGAGAAAATGAGCAGCTAGCCTTCTGATAGCTATGCGGTCCTTCTTGCCACTTCCCTCTGGGTATTGCATAGTTTCCAGAAAATTCTTGATATCCTTATACCAGACGTCATCATCATCTTGTTGGACCAGCACGGAGACAATTTGTGCTACCGTCACTGTTGGTCCCTTCCCTTCTTCAATTAAAACTGGCTGGATCTTTGTACCATTTTTCCATGTTAAATTAACAGCGAGATTGGCTAAAGCATCAGTGAAACTATTTTGTTCTCGAGGAAGATATTTGAAGCTGATATCATCAAAACAAGGGATCAATTCTTGAAGGTACTCTGTGTAGAGCTGAAGTCTCTCATCCCTAACCCTCCAAATTCCTATTGTTTGAGATATGATGAGATTAGAATCTCCATACACAGTGAGATGTCTTGCCCCTGCTACCAAGGCGGCCTTTACTCCATACACGCAGGCTTCATACTCGGCTGTATTGTTTGTTGTTGGAAAATCCAGCTTGACAGCAAATGGAATATGGACTCCATCGGGATCTACTAACAAAACACCTGCTCCATTACCTCTCCTATTAGAAGCTCCATCAAAGTACATGCACCATTGTGGATTGTCAATGAAGCATAAGTACTCATCAGGGAATGCATCGTCATACTCATCTCCTGACATCGGTCCTTCTGCTAAGGCTTCAGATATGGCTCGTCCTTTAACATAAATCTGGCTGACACATTGAATATCAAACTCAGAAAGCATAGCATGCCATCTTGCCAATCTTTCACTAAGAATGGGTTTTGCAAACAGATACTTCATTGGATCAAGTCTTGAGATTAGATAGGTGATATGAGCTTGAAGGTGATGCCTCAACTTCTTTGTGGCATAGACCAAGGAAACACATGCTTTTTCCAGTGGGGTATATCTTGTCTCATACTCAAGGAATTTCTTGCCGAGATAGTATATGGCAACCTCTTTCTTTGTTCCCTCTTGATATTGGGCTAAGAGAGCTCCCATAGCCGTTTCTGTGATAGTGAGGTACAAAATTAGAGGTTCTCCTGGTCTAGGTGGCATTAGAACAAGTGGATTTGAAAGGTATTCTTTCATAGAATCAAAAGCTTCCTGACATTCTTCATTCCACTCATGGGATGCCCCTTTTCTGAACAGCTTAAATATAGATTCACATCTCATAGTGAGTTATGAGATGAACCTGTTGATATATTGAATTCTGCCGAGAAACCCTCTTACTTCTTTTTCTGTTTTTGGAGGAGGTAATTCCTGAATAGCCTTCACCTTTTCAGAGTCCACTTTGATGCCGTCTTGACTGACAATGAATCCCAACAGCTTTCCCGAAGTGACACCAAACACGCACTTTTGAGGGTCTAGCCTTAGATTGTACTTCCTGATTCTTTCAAAGAAGGACCTTACACTAGTGGAATAAAGTTCAACCGCTGCGGTCAAAACCGGGCTTACCGCTGCGGTTTTTGGCCGCAATGGTTAGACTAGCAGCGGTAGCCAAATTTTAGCTGTTGCGGTTTCGAACCGCATCAGTTAATAATTTACCGCTGCGGTTTTGACCCAAAACCGCAGCGGTAAATGATTAACTGCTTAAAAACCAAATTTTTTTTTTTTTTTGCATTTTTTCATTATTAATCAATAGAAAATCAATAATATATATCAATAATCATTTTATTAAGCATATTATGCTCAATTGAAGCATAAGTATAAATAATTAGATACATATGAATATTTTCTATTAATAATTAGATACATATGAATATTTACTATAATCTAGAACCATTTTCATTAAGCACAATGAGAAAGAGTCTTTAATCCATCAAGATTTTGCTAGAACACTTGGATCTGATATGTCCGCAAGACCTAAACCCATCAGCAACTCCCCATCTAGATAAACACCGCTTTGCTTCTACCACACCTGCAGAAAGATCGAAGAGCACAAAATTACAACTTCGATTTAATCTGGACATAACACAAAGTCCCATCATATAGAGAACAATACTGACATACAAGCTGAAATGTCCAGTGTCCTATATATACTCATTCGAAATGTCGAGAAATAGTATGATTTAAATGCCACAATAGACCATCAGGAGCAACCCCCCACCCAACTGCACTGCCCCCACCCCCGCACTGGCCCCCACCCCCGCACCGCCCCCAACCCACTGCACTCCCCCCACCCCCCGCACCGCCCCCGACCCCCGCACTGCCCCCACCCCCACTGCACCGCCCCCCACCCCTTGCGTTGCCCTCTCGCACCGCCACCCACCCCCACCGCACTGCCCCCCACCCCGAGATTTCATTAGCTTCCTGAGACAAGTGGTACGACTGTCGCGTGCCTACCAAAAATAACCTAACTATAACCTTCTAACAATGTAGTCGGGTAAGTCAGAGTCGATCCCACAGGGAATTGGATTTATCTTATTATTTCTTGTGTTAGTTAAAAACCCCCGTTTTTGATAGAATATTAATGAGCTAAATAAACTACTAAATAGAGAATATCTACTAACTGACTAAAACTAAGAAAGGGATAACCAAAGATAATAGAATAAGGGTCGGGAGATATATTATGGTATTGGAAAATTAATTGATCATAGAATTAATAAATCATGAATGTAAATTAGACAAGTTATGCATATACCTTAACGTTAACCTAGAACACAAACAAGTATTCTAAACTTCCCTTAGTTTGCAAATAAACCAAATAAGCTCTTGGAATATTGTCTAACTAACTAATAATCTAGAACAAGCTCTCTAGACTCGATTAATTAGCAGCATGAACGACTAGGAAGAAGTTAACTTAAGCCATAATTACACAAGCTCGAATTATGCAACTTAAAGGATTAAATAACCATAGGTATTACGACAAGCTTTAGTCGCCAATCAAACACCTAATTGCTACTAGCGGATTTAACTAGGACAATTACGTATCACAAGCCAAAATCCTAGCAAGTCAACTAACAAATTACACTAAAGATGGCCAGTCTAAAATGTACTTTGACAAGTTACCACAATAAAAATAAGTTTATTAATCCAATCAAAACATAAACATAATCATCTAACAAGAAAGATCACAACTTTTTCATTCTCACAATTCAATAATCCAATACTAAGTATATCTCCCTACCCTAAAAGGTTTTAGCCTAACATATTAAGAACAAAAATAATATTAAGAAGAATCAACTTATTCATTATTGAGAAATACACAATCTAAAAGCTATACTAACAATCCAATCTAATTATTAATTGTATGGAGATGAAACTAGTATAAAAACATCTAAACTAAAATACCAAAAGTTGACGAAGGAAGCAAGAATTTCCTCTGTTCGCTGTACACTGTTGTCTGTAATTCGCAGCATGCTGTTGTCCGTAATTTGGTACTGTTCTCTGCTTGTTGTTGATTGATCGTTGTTGCGCATCCACTGGTTAAAACCCCTTCCTTCGCTGCTCTCCTTCCAATTCAACGCTGCTGCCTCTATTCCTCCTTTCAACGCTGCACTCCTTCCTCTTCTTCAAATCCAAAAAATCCTCACAAAAAAACCTAAGATATCCTCCACTTTCCTCATCTAATAATTTCCTAATGTCAACCATTTTTTCAATTTGCTTTCCTAAAACATTCTTCCCCAGAATCTTCTTTCCTTTTTCTAATCTTCTCATCTTTCTTGGCTTCAATTGTTCTTTTCATTTTCTTTCTCTACTAATACCCACGTGGGATTTTGTAGACCAACAAGAAACAATGGGGTTGTTGTAGTCTTTTGTT
Organism: Beta corolliflora; assembly: GCA_947648045.1. NCBI lineage: Eukaryota > Viridiplantae > Streptophyta > Magnoliopsida > Caryophyllales > Amaranthaceae > Beta > Beta corolliflora. The sequence continues at coordinate 97,485 of CANSZD010002677.1, read as the reverse complement.
CCCCCAAACAATAGGATTTACTTCTTTTGACTTAATGATACGTGAGTCCTAGCCCAGCAAAACAACAATTATTCATCTTATGATAATTGCACAAGCCCAACATGATACTAACTCCTCACAACATAAGCCCAAGTAGGAGAGGGAAAATGGGCTCTCCAAATCCAATTGCAAATTAGTTGCTTAAATCATCTTCCTGCAGACAAATAAATAAAACTGTAGTAATTCGTGTCTCGGAAGAAAAATAACTTAAAACTCCTTGTAAAATATAAAACTCAATATCAAATTGAGGGTTTAAGATAATAAAAATACACACTTTTACGACCCTATCAACAAGCAGCAGAGAAATGCTATATGTTGTGACACTGGTGAATAAACAAAACAGATACTGAAACAAGTCCTTGCTGGCAATCATCGTACCAGCATGGTCCAAGAAAGACATGAAACATATTTAACTTCTTTTCACAGATATTTAAGGAATTAGGGAAAGTTAATTTATCAGTGAACATTACTGCAAATTCACTAATATAGTTTATCTTCAGGAAATGCAAGGATAGCTCTATTAGAAACGGCCAGATAGGCATGACAAGAAATGGGTAAGAGGAGAAAAGGAGGGTGTATGACAAAAAGAGCAAAAACAGATGCTTTTAATGGTTACCTCAAGTCCCTCAATTGTTTCTCGGTATCCTGATTGCACATATTCCTTGGTGAGAGTCTCCTCCGGACAATTTAAAGTTTATGGATGAAAGTCAGGTAGGCCAAGACTATATGGAAACAAAGAGCAATGCAAATAAAACAAAATAAATCAGCAGAAAATAATATCAATTCATCAAAGAAGAATCTGAATGTATACAAATGCAGAGGAAGGTTAAATATGATGAAGGAGGGAGGAAGAGAAAAAATCGTCCAAATAGAAGCAACAATTAAAAAATTAATCTCTTTTAAGCTCTAATTTATCCCAGTTCCACATCCCAGAACCTAGATCACTCTTTCAAAGATAACATCACTGGAGTAGTAAACCCCAACTACTTCAGTATAAAGTTCACAATCTACTCAAGCAGCCAAGAAAAAAAGTTGTCCACTCATATCCAATTACAACTAAATCAAAAGAAATTCTAGTTACAACTCACAAAACAAAGAGGATAAACTTACCGGAGAATTGAGTGGCTCCTTCTCACACTTCAACCTGAATGGAGCAAGCGGTGAAGCCCGCCTGTTAGATTAAAAATTATTAAACTGTAGTCTTACAAGAACAAACTCTGTACTGCTGGCTAACTGACCAGAAACTAATGAATCCCTCTTGATGAAGCATGGATAAGCACCCCTGATTCTCCATTATCTATGGCTCCTAGTTCTAAAGCTTAAAAGATAATATACTACATACATATTTGTTTCCAGACCTCAAAATCAAACAGTTCAGTAATATCTAGATAGAACTAAAACCATGAGAATTTAAGCATCCTCTCAAATCCAATTTCAAGTGCATAAAAACTCTATTTAGTCTCAAACTATAATTCTAGTAGGATCAATGCTATTAAAAAAAATTTACCAACATGTGACGTTCGAAAATTCAAGTTCGTTGATCTCTAATTAGAAATATGACAAGAAAAGGTTTCTGCTTTCCATAATCACAGATTGATAATAACTCTAGAAAACAAAGTAAGTAATTGATGAGCGAAAAATAAAGCGAGAAAGCACGATATACCTAGAGTTCAAGGAGAAGTTAGCGAGATAAATTAGTGTCATAATACCTCTACAAACCAACAACAACAACACACAAAAAATAGAACCTAAATATAGTCATAAAACATGACAAGAAAATCAACGAAATAAAAAAACAGTTCTTTATTTTTTCTTTGTCACACTTTTTTTAAGATCTCGATAACTCCGATAAAAACATTAGATCAATTTAGCTAACATAATCAGCAGTGGGAAGATAACACAATTTTCTCCACTAGTATGTGATAATAAAGCAATAATAATAACTCAGCTTCCATGACATTAAGAAATAGCTTTCCCATAAAGTCATCAAGTGACAACATTTCGTGTATGCCCTCAAATAATTACATACCTGATATGGAATCCAAAGCCAGTAGATCATAATCAGAAACAACACCCCACCTGCAGTCAAGAGAAGATAGGACTCAAGAACATATTCAATAAGAAAATAGCAACTTATGTAGTCTACTTAGAGTACGCTGTTGATGATGTTAGATTTCCCTTTATCAGACATTTAACAAGCAATGATTGTGAACTACATGAGAAGAAAACGTTACTACATCCCTTAAGAACTAGATAGATTTAGTACCAGTTATATGTTTGAGAAGATAAAACAGAAAAGAGCAACGAAGATATGTTGGAATCGATTTATCGGAGCAAATAAATAGCAAATTAGATAATTTATGAACCATATTGCCAGGTTTTAAAAAAAAAAAAAGATATACTAGATAATACTTTTAGTTTTTGTGATCATTTACACTTCAATCATATATAGGTGTAGTAAAATGGAAATATCTTGCTTTTCCTTAACCGTCCAATAGTAATTAACGATTGACCGTATGACTCAACAATCTGCAATTTGCAAGGATATGATTCATGTCTTGCAACTTAACAATCTACAATCTACAATTTGCAAGGATATGACCATATGACTCAACAATCTACAATCTCCAAATATTTAGACTTTATTCAGCTTAAACCTCCGTCTACTTCAAATTCAACGATCAAAATCAAACAATTCAATCAATAACTTTTCCGTTCTACAACAATTAAACCTCCCAATTAACCAATCAACCAAAATTAACCCCAAATTATACAACATAAGAACATAAATTTCAGCAAAAAGATTAAGGTTTAAGCATAAAATCGCACCTTTAAATGAAAAACGAGATCTGATACTTTCTCCCAAACTATCTGATAATCACGAACCCTAGATCTGGTTGGTGTTCAACGAAGACGGCGGTGATGTTGGCGTCATTGGGGCTTCGGGAAATCAACGGCCTTCGCTTCAGTTCAGATCCCAAACAACGGCGAGCAAGTTCATGCCGGAGTTTCGAAATCAACGGCGAGAGCACTCGCAAAAGCAACGGCAAGAGAACTCGCGAAAACAACGACGAGGTGGAATCAACGACGATCGAAGGGTGGTGTTTGGGGGACAGCGACGAGGTAGAGGTGGCGTGAAAATTAGAGAGGAAGGAAGTTTGAAGAGGAGAGGAAATGGTGAGGAGGGGATCAATTCAGTCCAGCGCTCAATACCAAATCGCGAGTGTTAGACAAAAAAATAAAAGACGACTAACCGCTGCGGTTAGGAGAACCGAAACGGTTAACAGAAAACCGGATCGGTTTTCTATTAACCGATCCGGTTCTCTAAGAACCGCAGCGGTTTTTTTTCCCAAGTTTCCCACCCAAAATTTCGAGGATTTACCGATTTAGTTATCTTAAGGACCGCAGCGGTTGTGTTGTGACATATAACATTTTTTCCACTAGTGTTAGTGCAGGAATATGCCCCTCACGATCTTCACTTTTCACAATCATTTCATCTACATAAACCTCCACAATGTCATGGATGAGGTCATGAAGGATAGTGGTTGCAGCCCTTTGATATGTGGCTCCGGCATTCTTGAGACCAAAAGGCATAACTCGGTAGCAAAAAATGCCCCATGGAGTGATGAAAGATGTCTTTGTCATGTCTTCTTGTGCCATGAGTATTTGATTATACCCTGAGAATCCATCCATGAAGGAAAACATTGCATGACCAGCCGTACTATCAACAAGAACATCGATGTGGGGTAGAGGAAAGCAATCTTTTGGTGACGCAGCATTCAAATCTCGAAAATCAATGCATACCCGAACTCTCTCATCCTTTTTGGGTACAACCACTATATTGGCGAGCCAACTTGGATGTTTTACAGCTTGGAAGAATTTGGCATCAAGCTGTTTCTGGATTTCTTCTTTCACTTTCAGACTAACCTCTGGCTTCATTCGGCGGAGCTTTTGCTGCTTAGGTTTGTTTTCAGGATGTAACGGAATGCGATGTTCCGCAATTTCTCTATTAACACCAGGCATATCAGTATAAGACCATGCGAACACATCTACATATTCTTTTAATAATGCAATAAACATAGATTGTTCAATTGGGGAGAGGGATGATCCTATTTTGACTTCTTTTACAGCATTTTCTGTACCAATATTAATTACAATGGATTCTTCCATGGGTTTTATGTATGTTTCAGTTGTATCAAGTGATTCATCATTATTAAATTCACTGTCAGAAATAACATCTTGCTTGCAAATATATTTAGATAAAGGTTCACATTCAATTTCCTCACTATCAGAGTCTTCTGACTGGGTATGCAAGGTAGATTGACTGGAAGATGAGCTATCGGTATGATATCCATCTGAAGGGGGTGAAAAGGTATTTTCATAAGATGGATGTGGAGGATGGTTTCCTAAAAACATTTTAAATTCTATAGGCTCGTCTTTTGCCTGACACTCAATACTCCACTTATGTTCAATGTTTTCGCCAGAAGGCATCATCAAAGACACCGGGTCAAAATCCCATTCCTCAGAGGACTCAGAAATGAAAAGTTTCTTAAGGGCTCCACGTTTCAGATTATCCACCCAGTCATTTTCTTTTTTCAATTTTTGTTTTTGGACAAACCAACTTTTGATTAAATCCAAATTTCTAGCTTCATTGAAGAATATCTCCAATCCCGGTAAAATCTTCTGTTCTTTCCTACTAAGCCAAGCATCTGGAAATTCGTAGTATGGCTCAGTATCTCCTTGCATGATGAACTGACCATTAAGGGTAGAAGAAGGTTTTTTGGTGTTTTGAGAAGTGCCGCCCAGATCATATCCTAATCCATGTCGATTCTGCTTGTCTACTACAGGGATTGGTTGCTTCATTCCCCTACCATCACGCCCTAATCCGGCTCCTTGAATATAACCCATCTTCATCATAATTTGAAATTCTTTGGACAGAGGTTGCAGGGCAATCCCTACAGGCTCTTTGACCGCATTCGTGGGTAGGGCTGAGGTGTTCGTTTTCTGGCGGTAATTGGTCATCCTTAGAGAAGGGACAAATTTCTTCTTTTTGGACCTAAAGGTAGAGAAAAAGAATTAAAAGAAAAGAAGGCTACATATTGCAGAATGCATTGCGAGCAAAGAAAATTTTCGAAAACAACTTTGCCATATTTTTGACTGGAATGGTCCACCTTCGCAATTTTGCTTTTTATTGTTCATTTTTTTCTTTCTTTTTTTTTGACTTTATTTTGACCTTTTAAATGATTTTACTGTCCTTGGGGTTGAAAACAGATTTTTCATTCTTCCATTCCCTGCTTAATATTTGAACAAAGACAGAAAATATAGAGATTAGGGCCTATATCCCCATTGATGCGTCAATTCAGCATTCTGCCCAAATTGATGACAATAAACGGAGAGTTTGTTCATGTTTATTCCAGGAAGGGGTAAGCAGTGCACATGCACTGGAACTTGAAGTATACCTTGCCTCCGAAGACGATCATACACCATACTCAATGGTTCATCCATCTTAGCAAAAACCCTTGGATTTGTATTGGGAATTTCAAAATCTTCCCGAGGTCGTTTTTCTTGCAATTTCAGAGCATCGATGTCAAAACCATGCTGTTCCATGTGGCTGAGGGAGGTGTATTTGATAGTAACCATGTGACGATAATAGAAATCGTTCAGGTTCCGCAGCAATATGAGCATGAATTCCCGATCAGTAATAGGGAAACGAAGTTGTGTGCGGATATGAGTGCATCTCGAACAAAAGTGCAAGAAGGTTTCTAAGGCACTCTGACGCAAAGTGACTAGCTTGAACTTCTTGACGTCAGTCTGTTTATGTTCGAAAGCCCAATTAACAAAAGCTTGGCTAGCATTTTCCCAACTAGCTCTATCTACACAATCTGAAGAATAGTGCCAATCCAGAGCTGGTCCTTCTAAACTCTTGTCAAAGAGCATGGCGTAATCTTCCTCTGGTATGCCCCAGGGGTGCAAGGCATTCACAAATCCAACTAAGTGGACAAAAGGATCACCGTTCCCGTCAAATTTCCGGAACTGTGGCAATTCGCGATAGTGATCTTCATGTTGATATCCTGGAAAGAGAATCAGTGATTCAGTGTGAACTTCGCGGATAGGACCTACTACATTAAAGTCCAGGTCAAAATCATATGTCCTAGATCTCTTCTTTGAGTCATTATCATCATCTCGAGGATTACCGACACAGGATTCTTCCGGTGCTCCAGATGACGTATTATGTGTGTCGATGCTTGGAGCTCCTACCTCTTCCTCGTCATCCTCACAATATTCTGGTTTTGTTTCTTCATCACTTTCATCTGGTGTAGCCGCTGGAACCTCATTCATCCATGAATTTTCAGGTGCTGCTAGAATACAGTGGATAGTATAACCATCCAACCTAGTGCCCTCCACTTCATTCAGATACAATACCGATTTTCCGGCGTTGGATATGGTCATAATTTCTGGATCACCAGAAATAGTCACAACACCCTGATCAGTGAGAAGCTTTACCTTCTGATGTAGAGTAGAGGCTACTGCTCTATTTTCATGCAGCCATGGTCTTCCTAATAAGAAATTAAAACAGGCTTGTATGTCAATGACCATGAATTCCACCTTCCTTGCCACGGGACCACATTCAATGAGGAGGCTGATCAAACCCAATACTTCTCTCTTAGCATTATCATATGCTCTGACCACCTGGTTGGATGGTACCAGATCCTCTTTTGAATACCCAAGTCTTGTTAGCACACGCAGAGGGCAAACATTGATTGCGGAGCCATTGTCGATCAACACCCTAGGTATCTCCCATCCATTACAGCGTATAGTGATGTGTAATGAATTGTTGTGGTTGATATTGTCAGGGAGGTCATTGTCTATGAACATGAGAGTTCGATCTACCCCATGAATGAGCCCCACCATCTGGTCAGGTGTTATAGAAGAGCTTACAGAGGCTTCATTAAGATGTTTTAAAACAACTGCCCTATGAGGCTGGGAATGCATTAACAATATCTTGATGGAAACATTAGCATTTACTTCTTTCATGCGCTTGATAGCATCATCTTCCTTGTTACTTTCCTCTGTCATTGGCTCTTTGCCCTTTTCCTTCCTTCTCAATACCTCCAAAGGATTTTCGTCCTCCAAATGGGATGTTTAAAGTGGCGGCCTGCTCTAGTCAAATGAGAGATATCCACATACTCCTCATCACTAAGATCATCGAGGCAGATGGGGCGCCGGTATGTATTTGGAGTGGTGGAACGTCCTCCAGTGTTTTTCTCCACAATTGTTAAGACAGAAGAGGCATCTTCATCAGCATCAGAGTCCAAAATGAATAAGGCACCATCATAATCCAAAGGTCCACACATGTCAGAGAATGGATCCTTGTTGAGAGTGAAGCTGGGGTCTTTACAAGGCATCATTTTGACTTTTTCTTGAGTGGAATAGTCATAGACCAGGCACTTGTAACCTACGGCTATCGGCATTTCATACATTTGAGGAACCTGTCTTGCGGATTAAGCGAGTGGATCACATCCGTCCAAGCAGCAGAGATGGCATTAATGGCGAATGAGGGTTTATGATTAGGAAGAGGGTTTTTGTGATGTTGGGTTGAGAGTCATTTGGTTTATTGGATATGGATCCCAGAGAAAGTTTTCCATCATCCACAAGGTTTTGAATTTGATGCTTTAGAGCCGTGCAATTTTCAGTATTATGCCCCGGGCTTTGATGGTATTCGCAGTTTTGATTTAGGTCATAACCAGGGTAAGGACTTTTAGGAGGTGGGCGCGGATTCAAGGGTTGAATGAGATTGGCCTTTTTTAACTTGGAGAGAGCTTGGGAATAAGTCATGTTCAAAGGAGTAAAGTTCATTTGTGGTCGCAACTGGAATGCAGACGATGCACCAATGGCATGGATCATATTAGTTGTCTTAGGAGCTGTTGAATCATTGTTTGGGGCTCTTTTGTTATTTCCAAATTTTGCATTATAAGTAGCGCCGCTAATAGGTTCATCTTTCTTGATGTCTCCCCTTTTCACAGCATCCTCAACTAAAGTTCCCGTAGCAATCAAAGCTTTGAAAGTCGGGAAGTACTGGTATGCCATATGCTTCTGATAGACATGAAGAAGGTTTTTCACAACCATTTGTAGTTGTTCCTCCTCATTAGACCTACTCATCATTTTGGAAGCCTTGTTTCTCCATCGAGTGATGAATGAAGAAAATGTCTCATTAAGGTTTTGAGAAGTGGTCTCCAGATCCCTTCTAGTAACATCAATTTCTTCATTATACTTGTATTGGTTTGAGAACTCTCTGACTATGTCAGCCCAAGTGGATTTCTTTGTATTTTCAAAGTTGAGGAACCAATGTGCTGCAGCACCATCTAAATATTGTTGAAATAGTTGGGCCATCAAGGATTCTTCCACTCCCAAGGGACTCATTGCCCCTACATACATTTTCAGGAAATTGGTGGGGCTACCGATCCCATCAAACTTTGTCAGATTAGGCATTTTGAAACCATGGGGTAATCGTGCCTTCGGGAAAAGAGTTAATCCATGAATATCCATCCACGGTTCAGCCTTAGTCATGCCTTTGAAGACTTCTTTAAGCTTGACTACTTCTTCCTCGAGTTTAGTGGGAATTTCTCTCTCATTGTTCAGAGGCTCAAGATGAAAAGGCGAAGCTACTTCCGACTCCGGAGGAGGAGGAGGAGGAGGCATCTGGGCGCTTTGACGCATTATGCCCAACACAGTTTGCTCAATATTATCCTGTCGGTCAAGCATGGCCTGGACAAGTCCTCGGAGCTCAATCATTGGATCAGGTGGAGGGGTAGAGTTTTGTTGGTGCTCATTGTTCGGAATTTCAGACATATTGTTGAGACGTGTAGCAGAGAATACAGCTGGTGTAGACAAGGATGACAGTATTGCTGACAGAGAACGTTCACTGTGGTCAGAACTTCGGCGAATTAGCCTAGATTCTGAGCGGGCCCATGCAGAGTTCCTGTGAAATGAGATGAAAAGTTAACACAGAAGTTTGTCCAGACTTTGTTTCTTTTTTTTCTCTCTTTTTGTTGCTTTTTTTTGCAGGGAATGAAAGAAATGATATCTTTGAAAATTCTCTCTCTTTTTTTTTACCCCAATTTCGGTTATCATTTATTAAAAGGTGTAAAACCTTGACTCTATTATTTGTTTTGAGATTTTTCATTAGATTTCTTTGACTTGTTATTCTTTTTTAGACTTGGACTTTTATTTACATTTTAAACTTCCACTTTTTAGACTCATATATTTTTTCGGGATAATACACAAACATTTTTCAAAATCAATTTGATGATATCCTTCCATTTCCTGTTACTACAAAAATAAGAGAAAAGAGGTATAACGAGGCCTGTGTCCTCATTTTGGCAAATTATAATGCCCCATATATCGTTCTTCTTTGTAGTGATCTGCATCTATTGATTGCTTCTAAGTGCTGAAACCACAAAAGAAAAGATTAGATGCAAAAGGGGTCGCACCCGAAGGTTGCCTACGTATCTCCATAAGTGGATTTGGATTTCGTGAAGAAATTTTTCTTGTGATGTTTTTTTTTAATGGAGAATCAGTCCCAACGTAGTTCTGATATATGAAATTTTACATAATTTTTCTCTTTTTTTTTTTTTTTGCAGCTGCACTCAGGAAATAAGTTGCCTACGTACCCCTTTTAGTACATTACATAGTAGAGAAACTAAGATAGATGCATACAACATTAGATTTTTTTGTTTTTTTTAGGGGATCAAGCCGCACGTAGCTCTACCTACAAAATACAATATAAAAGCGATTAAATGAATCATGTACTTCCTAAACTTTCAGGCTTCAGTTTGCCGGGCGCCAAGCCATATGTTCTCCTGTTTGAAGGCGTCTGTCCCACCTTTCTTTCTTCTTCTTGACATACAAGGGGTTGTCTTCTCGGCTGAGGAGTCATGATCCCCATGCCTTGCACACCAGCATGCAAGAGGCTCTTGTTTCATAATCAACTTCATCAAGGAATATATAGGGTTCCCTGATAGATTGGATGGCGGTAACTTTGTGTGCTGGACTTTCTTCTCCCTCACACTGAACGGTCCATGTTTCTTTGTATAGCCAATGAAACTTCTCTTCAATTCTATTAACTTCTCTCATATCCGGTACCCAATTTGGTTCACCAAGATCCTTCTCGGGAATAGGCCAGTGGAAATAGGATTTTACCAGTTTGAGGGGCGGCATATTTGGTGTAATTCCTAAGGAATCCTTGCCATTCTGTTCGTGATTTAAATGACACACATGATATATGTGAGATTTTTGCATTGCTGCTCCCATGGCTATATCGCCTGGAATAGTGATTACTCCGTGCGGAGTTACCATTTTTACTTTTTGGTGCAACGTCGAAATGATAGCATGGTTTTCGTGGAGCCACGGTCGTCCCAACAACATTGTGAAAGGAGCTTCGCAATCGATGATCATAAAGTCCACCTTTCGTATGACAGCTCCGATACGCAAGATCATAGTTGTTGACCCCATAATTTCCCGCTTGGAACCATCATATGCAACCATGGTCCCTATTGAGGTCTCTCCTTGGGGAGGAGGACACCCGAGCCATTTAAGGGTACTGAGGAGACATAGATTGGCAGAAGCTCCGTTATCGACCATTACACCTTTGATATGTCTGGCACTGTGATCAACAGCAATGTACAAAGCACTATTATGAACTGGGTTATCGGGGAGATCCTTATCAGAGAATGTTATGGCATAGGTGGTTTCAGCCTGATCTATGTTGAGAGGTCCTATTAGCATATTCTGAGCACAACAGATGTCGGCATAGGCTGAGTTGATCAATTGTCATTGGGATAGTGTAAATGGCTTCTGAATTGGATCCTTGGGGTACTGAAGGAACATCACTCCCTAGCATGCAAGGATTGAGGGGAACATCCTGAGGACCTGTTTCATCCTCTACCGTTGGCGGTGCGGGGGTGATACTTCTTGGTCGCGTAGGATTCCCATGGATGGTTATTGTTCCCGAGGTTGTTGGGCATTTGAGTTTTTGGTGTACAGGAGAGGCAACAGCTTTGTTCGCATGGAGCCATGGTCGCCCCAACAACAAAGAGAATGAGGTTAAAGCTTCGACAACTATGAAATCTGCATCACAAATCCAGTCTTTATATCTCAATTGAAGATTGATCGTTCCAATAGTCCTCCCTGAAGAATTGTCATATGCTCCCAATACTGTATCAGTAGGGCTTAATAACGTGTTGTTATACCCTAACTCATAAAATGTTCCTTTGGGGCAAACATTAAGTGCCGATCCATCATCTATTAGTACATTAGTCATTTCTCGTCCATTGCATTTCAAAGTGATGTATAAAGCTTGATGAGGATCCAGTTCCTTGGGAAGATCAACCTTAGTGAAGGACACAATTGGGGGCACCCATGATGGAGGAATGGGAATTTTTCCATCTTCTATTAGCTGGTGGATGGCATGCCGAAGGTCAACACACCGGTCCGTTTCGTGTCCATACTGATGGCAAAAGTTGCAGTATAATCCCATGTTAACCCCTGGCAGTGGCAAAGTGTAACAGTGATGCTTCGCTTCTAGGAGACCCTGTCTTTTTAGACGACTGTACATGGTTCCCAAAGATTCTTCCGTGTCTGCATAGATTTGATTAATAGACCTCCAACGACCTTTGCCCTTTGCTGAAGCTTTAGTCTGAATTTGCTTTCCGGAATCAGACATTGTGAAATGGTGCAAGTTTTAGTTTTCTCCCTTTTTTTATATGTGAAGTACCTGAAATGTACACACTAAACAATGTTAGTCAATGACTAATGAATTTTTCTTTATATGTTTTTTTTTTAGCAGGAAATGGAAGAATCCCCTTTTTTTCGAAAACAATTATCCCTTTCGACACAATTTTTTTTAAAAAAACAATTATCCCTTTTGACACAAATTTTTTTTTTTTTTAAAGAAACAATTATCCCTTTTGGCAAATTTTTTTCCTTTTTTAGACTAGACTTCTCGTGTTTTAGACTACATGTTTTAATTACATTCTAATTCCTTAACATGACACGTTTTGAACTCGTGATTATGACTCTTTTTCATTTTTCATTTTTCATCATTTTTTTTTTGATTTGGGATCATATTTTCAAAACAGGACTTTTTTTTTCTTTTAAAAAAATCAATTTTTTTTTTGAAAAAGAATAATGAAGTAAATGTGATTTTTTGAAAATGGGTGAGCACACACATTTGTTTTATGACACTGGTGATAAATAAACAAGAATGCTCTTAATATTTCAATAATCATTTCGGCAGTAATTCAGCTACACTTAATGATTACTGAAATATCGACCGACTGAAAACGGACTGAGGAATTTTTTGAAAGTTTTTTCCACATTATTCAATAACTGAAATAAATAAAGGACATGTGTGCATTGATCCTTGTGTCCTAAAAGTCAACTAAATGGTGATTTATTTAAGGAAAGATTATGTTAAAGTGGCCTCGAGTCACTTCCATTGTGTCCATCGAGGGTGGACGCTCCTGACAGAGCCGGTCGCAATAGCTCGCGGATGCAGGTTTTACGCCCTTAATTCATTAATTTATCATTCTAAAATTCTGACCCTTGCCAATAGACAGAGGTATCTGACCTAATAAGAAAATGGTTTAAAAGAGTGCACGTGTATGGATCGATAAACTACCAAGCACACGTAATTTTCACATAAGCATGCTATATACAAAAATTAAATTGGGAATAGCCATGATTAACTTTCTTTATTATATATACATTTGAAAAATACGCATTGTTCAGGTTTAAACCTCATATACTTCTAGTGGAAGTATAGTCCCCAGTGAAGTCGACAGCCTGTGGTATCCGATTTTTTACTGTCTTAATTAACGGTCTGAATCCCACGAAAGTCTCTCATTGGACTATGAGTTTTAGAAAACTTGAAAGTCGCCACCCTATTAATATCTGAATAGGGACAGATTTATTTAATAAATCGTTTTAAAATCAATTTCAAGAAAAATCATTTAAAACGATGATGACTTCATATGGATGAGGCTTTTTTGAAGATTGGTCTTTCATACCATGAGATAGGGTTTGGGGTTTAGGTTAAGAGGTGCGAATTTCTAAAACTCGTCTCCTCTTCAGTTCTAAAGAACGGGCTCTTACTAAATGCGTTATTTTCCATTTTAAAGTAATCATGGCTATTAAAAAGAATGAAAATCACATAATTTGCACATATACACATTAACCATTTTTATTAAGGACCAATATATCATTTGTACATGGTAGGTTTGAGCACTGAAGTTGCACTACGTACCAATCATTGCGGGATTGGAATCCACTCATGGATCAAAACCGTCGTAGTTCAAGCTTATGTCTCGCCCTGAATGGCCAATTCCACTGGGGAAAGAAGAGGAGGGAATAGATTATGAATAACTCTCCTTTAGAATTAAATAAATATATTTAAAATGGGGTAATCACTCCAATTAGTGATTGAAATGAGATTAAGATAATCAGCTTAATTAGTGATTAAATAAGGAAGAAAATAAGTAATCACCCTAATTAGTGATTACAATGGAAAGATAATCACCTTGATTAGTGATTAATAATGAAGTTTAGGGAATAATCACCCTAATTGATGATGATTAAGGTTTAAGATAATCACTCTAATTAGTGATTAAATGAGAAAAATAATCGTCCTAATTAACGATCATTAAGGTTTGAGATAATCACTCTAATTAGTGATTAAATGAGAAGAATAATCGTCCTAATTAACGATCATTAAGGTTTGAGATAATCACTCTAATTAGTGATTAAATGAGAAGAATAATCGTCCTAATTAACGATTATTAGGGTTTGAGATAATCACTCTAATTAGTGATTAAATGAGAAGAATAATCGTCCTATTTAACGATTATTAGGGTTTGAGATAATCACTCTAATTAGTGATTTAAATGAAAAGTTTGAATTAACCGCTCTAATTAGCGATTAATCGAGGATTTAAATAACCACCTTAATTGTGATCACGTTTATGATTTTCGAGAGGTCTTAGAAGGTTTGCTTCCTAATTGAAGGCTTTTGAGAAATAATCTTTATTGAAGATTATAAAGTCATTTGGAGAGAAATGATCAATTTGAGATCGAATTTGGAGATTTGTGTTTGGCTAATTGGAATTTGGCCATTTAAAACGAGACACGTGAAATGGCCTAAAATCAATTCGGAGATCATAATTACCAATATAATTATGTCAAATTATATGATTAATCCATTTGCATATGGAGAACACATTTTTAAAATGTAAGATGGATCATCATACAATTTAACTTAGTTAGATTTGCAATTTTTCCTCTTAATTGAGATTGGGTCATTTGATTCATATACTATGATATATTGGCCCAACATGCAATATTTGTAACATTGGTTGCTCATTTTATTAAAAAGAGTTGTGGAATTATTTATGAAAATTATGCATAAACATCTCCATGTTTTTTTATTAATGGAGTGATGCAATAATTATTTACAAAGAAACTATTATTACAACAATATGTACAAAATCTATGATCTAGACAAATCTTCAATCTTGATCTTCACCATGATGCTCCTTGATCTTCAACTCCTTGAATGGGCTTTGGAATTCATATTTATTTGTGAATTCATGAATTTGTGAATGTTAAAGATTAATTAACTTCTTGGATTTTGATTTTTTATGACAATTTTTATTGATTTTTATTTACATGATGAAATGAGTCATTTTAAGAGAAACTATTTTTTTATTCACATTTTCGTATGAAGAAAATATTTTTTTTTATGAAAGTTGAGTTAATTACTTTATTTCATTTTCCAGTTTGCACTTTTGTTCTTGCACTGATTTACAAAAATCATAACTTTTTGTATAAAGCGTTAAATTGAGAATGTCATCTATGGATAGATCATTGAGTTCTTTATGTTGTGTCAAAATTTCACAAGTTTTTAGTGACCTCTTGAATTATGGTGAATTTTATGTCAAAACTGGATATTTATTCAATTTGTTCTTTGAGATCCAACTTATTGAACTTATTTTGAAGTGAAATTTGGTATGAACATTCTAGACATTTTGAAAGACTATACTGGAAATTTTCACTCGAATTGGACACTTTTAAGACCTTTTTTAATTTATTTCCTTAACTGAAAGGAAAATCAATTTTCTGAAATTTAGTGATTTACATGAATGGTTTTGTAAAAATAATGTAAAATTGTATAAAATTAATATGAACATGATTTTTATATTTTTAAAAAGCTACTGATGTTTTCTTCAAACTTGATGTTTTTGGTTTTATCTAAATGATTTTATTTTAAACTTTATTGACAGAACAATCCTAGGTGGTACTGCACAAAATCAGTTTTGCACAGCAACATTTTATGATTTTTAATTAATTACACAAAATTCGTTTTTTAGAAATTCCAAAGCCCAGTTGCTTGAAACATCTTGCAACTCATAGGAAAAATATTAAATCCTACAAACTATTCTGATTACACAGACGAAAAATAGAATGAAATACGAAATTAAAACTGATTATAATTACAGCATCACATTTTATTTTTTTATGGAGATGTTTATGCACAACTTGTCTTAAATCTTTTTATGAAAATATTTTTGGTGATGAATAACAACTTGATTAAGGAAAATCACATAATCACATTGTTTCCTAAGAGCCACCCCATTAGAGGTGACTATTCTAGGTGGGGTGATTTAAGGTTGGGAACCTATTAGGACTTCCACATACCCAAATCACTCCAAAGATTAAAAAATAATAAGAAGAAAACAAGGAAGAAGTTAGTAGATGATTAAGAAGATAATCAAAATAACAAGAACTTCAACTTTACCTTGCTAGCTCAATGATGCACTTCCTTCTTGCAAATTTTTCTACCTTTTTTTTTTATTTTCTTAATTTCTAAGTGAGTTTCTAAATCTTCTTAATTACTAACTTAAACTCTTTTTGTGTTTTTTCTTCTTTTGATGAACTTCTTTTACTTACTACTTATCTTACTAACTTTTCTTTCTTTTCTTAAGTGTGATTTCTTTAGAGGAAAGGAGTAGAGAAGGTGAGAGAATTAGTTAAGTTAAGTTGAACTCTTTTCAAGTTGGTTTTGAAGTGAAAAGGGGAGGGTATTTATAGAGAAATGAGGAATGTGAACTAGGGTTTCAAAAAGGGAGAAAATCAGATTTTTCATCCAAAAAATCTAATTTTCTTCATCCTTAATCACCTTAATGACATCACTCTAATGACCTTACCCTAATGACATCATCAAATCTCTTTGGAAACACAAATATTCTTATTCTTTTTAGATTTGCTCATTAATGAGGCAAGATCAGATTTTCAGAAAATATTCTTCCTAAAACATCCTATTATTTAAAAAAAAGTGCATTGAAAATCGTGCAAACGAAACTGACCAGGATGCTGCGCCTAGCGCAGGAAGCTGCGCTAGGCACAGCACCTTGCGCTAGGCGCAAGGCTCTGCGTCTGGCGCAGAGCATGCATGAGCGCTAGGCGCACAATCATGTACTAGGCGCATGATTGTGTGCTTGGCGCACACTTGATTCTGCCGGAAAAAAATCCGGATTTCCCCCTCTTACACATGGGATTTGATTCTTATTCTCACATCTTTTCATGATTCTTATTCTCTAACTAATGGATAAAGGATGTGTTTAGTGGATAAAGAATATATTCTTATTCTTTATCCAATGAACAATGACTTGACCATCAAGAAAACTGATTAATGCCGGTTTTGGGATACGACTAAAATCCCGACGCCTAATCGCGACTCGTTTTTCATTTTTCCGAAAGACTAACTTAAGACAATTAACGAAAACTCATCAAATTAATAAAGACGAGCATGATTATACTACGAATCATTTTATTAAAACGGTGGTGGTAGTTATTGACCACGACTCACGAAAATTATACTTCTAAGCCGAAACTGTATGACTAATACGCAAAAATGAAAAATTGTGCGACGGAATGAAACTCGCGCTCCGGGGCGCGCGCTCCACGATGCATGACGATTTTGTTATTTTTATTTTTTTTTGAAACCTTTATTTATTCGAAAAAGGGTTCAAAATTTAGTGTCTACAGCTTCTAAGGTGTGGAGAAACTAAACAAGATCAGAAATATGTGAATTAAGGTTCTAAACTAATAAATAAAGAAAATCAAACTAAAAAGATCTAGGGTAATGGTTCACCATGTTTATACCAATTCAATCAATATAATACAATTCAGCAATACTTGGATTGAAGGTCGAGTAATTAGAGTCATTTGTTAATCCTACGGTCGGGTCTTAACACTCTTAGATCAACATATGCTAGTACGGTCGCTCAACATAATCAGATCGATCTACCAATTGTAACAAGCCTCTAATGAGTACGATCGTTCAATTCTAACTCCGATTAGCTAAACATTACCCATGATATTGCGCAAATATATGAATTAAGCAATTATAAAAAATCAATAGGAATTACTGTCATCCAATCCAATCATTGAAGAACTTTAAATCACAATCAAAGAGATATAAACATGGATTCCCAAACCCTAGAAATAAAAACTACTCAATCATGAAATAAAGAATAAAAACTACATCTAGAAAAGAAAGCATAATTAAAGCAATCAATGAAAGAAAGAGAATGAAATAATTGAACTCATGAAAAATCAAGAACAAGAAAACTAGAGTTTACTAAAAAACTAGAGAGAAAAAGAAGAAGAAAAACTAAAACTAAACCTTGAAAATATAAAACTAACGTGATAAAGGAAGAGAGAGGAGAGAGAAGAGATATCTCTAATCTAAATAATATTCAATAACCTAATAAGACTAGGAAAGTAAGTTACAAGATAAGGAAAGTCTTCAATAAATCATCAAATGGGCGGATTAGTGATCCGCGCGTACGACAGCAGATTCCAGTAGAAACAGCTCGAACATCCGGAAGACATAACTGCTTGACTAGAAGTCTCCTTAGGGCGTGCCACCTATCGTTGGAAAGCTCTTCAAGTCTAGTTTCCAAATCTGCTGGAATTATTCAATTCTAAGAAGCACATTAAAATTTATGATCGGAAGAGTAGACGTGACTCATTTTCTACATTTCTTCTAATGATTTTCCGCTTTATTTTTGCTCAAACTCGTACTTATTATACTCCATGATGATCCTTATCATTGTAGCTTCTTCCAAATGCTCCTAATCCTCAAGTTTAGGTAATTATACTCCAAATACATTCTCAATCCCTGAAATTCATCAAAAACACGAAAACATACTGAATAGGAGTAGAATAGCATAACTTAAGAATATAATGCAATAATGAACCTAAATATCAATCTAAATGCTCTAAAATGCAACCTAAATGCACCTAAAAACCATTATAAATATTACTTATCAATCATCCTTTTTACCACCCAACTATATTACCTTCTTTTTAAATAAAGTCCAAATCCAATTGTTAAATACTTATGCCTCATTGAAATTTTGGAAAACTTAAATATAAGTACTTCATTGCTAAACTTCTTAAAGTTCAATATACCTCAACTCCCTTTATTGTCCATATATGTTTTTTTTAAGAAAGATATATAAAACAAAAAAAATGTCAAATTATTTCTCATCAATTTACCAATAAATGCTTTTTTTCCACAAAATTCAATGAACAACAATATCAACTTCTAACTCCATGTTCAATTTAGGATTTTTTGTCAGAAAGTACCTTATAAATGTCGTTTTTTGTGAAAAAGTACCTTATATAAAAAATGTTGTTAAAAAGTACCTTTTACCATGTTTTTGTTGTAAAACAGTACCTTTTGCAGGATTCCGGGAGTTGACCAAAACTCCGGCGTTGGATCGAAATACGTGCTTGGCACGTGATCATTAACCCAGCCAAATTGACTCCCCTCCCCCACCCACTGCCACCAACCCACCCCATCCCCCACCCACTGCCACCCCTCCCTCCCCTTACCCACCCACTGCCACCCCTTCTCTCCCCTTCCCAACCACCAAAACCCCCTCCCTTCCCGTGCACCCGCAACCCTACACCCTCCCACGAATCTCTTTCTCTCTCCTCGCCATCCCCGACCCACAACTCACCCCACCCTCTCCATCCCCGACTCCAGCCAACTCCCGGTTCCAGTCAACGTCGGAGTTTTGGTCAACTCCCGAAATCCGGTAAAAGGTACTGTTTTGCAACAAAAACATGGTAAAAGGTACTTTTTAACAATATTTTTTATATAAGGTACTTTTTCACAAAAAACGACATTTATAAGGTACTTTCTAATAAAAAATCCTTCAATTTATAAATTAGAGTTTGTGAAATTGAATAATTAAGAAGATCCAGTATTCGACTAATCAAAGATATTATTTTCATAGATAGTTTGCTTGATTGTTTGTTAACCAACTTTTGACGCTACATTGTGCTTAGAAAAATATAATTTTTTAAATTATAATTTATATAATATTATAGACTCAAAGTACAAGCACCTAGTTTTGATTTCAAACTATATAAAATAAATAACTATTTCACTTCACATAATAAAAGATCATTAATTAAAGGAAAAATTGTTAAAAATAAGTTAACCTTTAACCGGTCTTCTTTTAATAAGTTAACCACTGGATTATCCTGGAATAAGCCATCTTTAATATCATTTAAGCATTAAACAAGTTGGATTACATTGTGACCTGCTAATGCAGGAAACAACCGGTTATTCTACCCCACCACCTTTTACTGCCATCGCCTCCTCCCCCCCACCCCTGCAAACACCTCCCCATCCCTCTCCCCACCCCCTGCTAACACCTCCCCCATCCCCTCCACCCACCCCTCCTCCCCTCTCCCCCTCGCAACCCCCCTCCCCCGCATACCCCTCCCCCTCCCTCTCAACCCCACAAAACATCATGCCCCCTCTCGCTTGCCTTACCGGAACCCTTCACCTTCGCTGCATCTTCGTCACTTGGTCTTGAAGTAGAGGACGCAATCGGCGAGGAGGTGGCGCGGTGCGGCACGAGCGAGGAGGCGAGCAAGAGAGAGAAGAGAGAAAGTAGGAGGGCAGCGGGGGGTGGAGGGAGGGTGGGCTACGGGGGTGGGTGGAGGGGTGGGCTACGGGGTTGGACGAAGGGTGGGCGGTGGAGGTGGGGGGGGGGGTGGGCGCGGAGGTGGGCGAAGAGGGGTTGGGCGAAGAGGGGCAAGTGGGGGTGGGGGGTGGGCTACGGGGTTGGGGCGAAGGTGGGCAGCGGAGGTGGGGGGGAGGGTGGGCTACGGGGGTTGGGCGAAGGGGGCAGCGGAGGTGGGGGGACGGTGGGCTACGGGGTTGGGCGAAGGGGGGCGGCGGAGGTGGGGGGGGTAGGATACGGGGGTTGGGGCGAAAGTGGGGAAGGTAGGGGGAGCATCGGTGGTTTGGTGTTGGGTTGTGGTTGAGGCTAGGGTGGTGGCTGGGGTTAGGTGGTTAGCCATGGAAGGAGGTGATGAGAGATGAGAGAAGGAGGAGAGGGAGGAGAGAGGAGAGAGAAATAATTTTTTTTTAAATCTGGATTTTTTCCTTTCTTTTAACCGGTTAAACAGGTCATAAGTCATCTAACTCATTAAAAGCTTAAGTGGTATAAAAGTTAGCTTATTCCAGGATAATCCAGTAGTTAACTTATTAAAAGAAGACCGGTTAAAGGTTAACTTATTTTTAACAATTTTTCCTTAATTAAATTGCATGTAATAATGACCCAGGGTATCGCCTGTGCCAACAACTAGTTTAAATTAATTAGCTGGACGCTTTGTGTTTGGGATATATTTCACTTCACATAATAAAGTATCATAAACTAAATCGCATGTAATGACCCAGAGCATCGTTTGGGCCAACAACTAATTTAAATTAATTAGCTAGACGCTTTGTGTAGGCGTGGATTTTTAATTCCTTTAATGCCTACACGCGGTGTGAGCGCGTTTATTTGACTACTCCATTGTTAAGGTTTTATAAAAATATGTTTTGAAGTCGCCAACAATTCTTTTTAGGAAGACTCATAAACCTAATTGGATATGGGAAAACCGTAGGGACAAATTATCTAATGTAGATTTCCCCGTCCTGACTCCATAGATGGTCAAAATGAAACAAAAAGTTGAGTTCGAGGGTGAGGGTACAATATAGTCAGGAACTATATTGCCCATTGCTGGCATCTACTAAATACCGATTCATTACAAATTTTGTGCAAGAGAATAATCATATAACATTTTAAGCACCCTAAAAATAATTAATCTAGGTTGGTTCAGGAAACGCACAGAAAGACTAATTATTTAGTGACAAGTTATTATGTAATTACATATTACAAGGTTCCTAACAGGTTGTCCAATTTATCTGAATTAATTAGAACAGATCTTTAGGTCTTGTTTAGCAATAATAACATGTGGGTGATAAAAACATGCAGGACAATCATAATAACATGAATATTATATACAAAAATAAAAGAAAAAGAGGTTAGAATTTACAAAGAGACGCGATTATTAATTAAAAATCTACATCATGACAAGAAAATGTTAGTATCTTTAATATAATAAAATATAATTATTCAAGCATCCTCAGGATTATACCTATGCGGTTTAGATCGGAGAGCATAACGACCTTCAGGCGAAGCAATCGTGAAACCAGGAATATAATATGATCAGGAACAGGAATTGATTTGAAAGATTGAAAGTGTTTGAGTGATTGAGTATTTTGCAGAGTCGAAGTGTGTTTCGGAAATATTCGAGAGAATTTGTGTTCGTAAAAATAATAATTCGAAGTCGTGTATGATTCGGGAAATCAGCCCGTATTTATAGGCTTTTCAAAACATGCGCTCCACGCAAGCCTTGCGCCAGGCGCAGGCCTATGTGGCAGGCGCGAGAACACGCGTCAGGCGTAGATTGGCGCGCCTGACGTGGTCCATCCAGTTAAAATCCTACACGTGGAAACGCGTTTTCGAAAAGATAAAAAAAAGTACCTTGCATCTCACACAAGACTTGCGCCAGGTCCAGGACTCTGTGTGAGTCACAAGTACACGTGTCAGGCGCTCATTGGCGCGCCTGACGCAATCTGGCCAATGTGTTGGACGCACGTGGCGCGTTGAGCGCTGCCACCGCGTCCGGCGCATATTCCAGAATATTCGTTTTTTATTCTACGCGTGCTTTCAAGATGCTATTTTTTTCCCTAAAAATCCGGAGATTAAATTTTACGGGTTAAAAAAATCTGATTTATGCTCTAAAGATAATAATAAAAGCTTTTATAAAAATATTTATTAAAATAATAAATATTCAATTGGGCTTTTAAAAATGGACTTAAAAATATTTTACGGGTTTAAATTACAATTAATCATCATGGATAATTAATTGGGCTTTTATAATATCATTTCAAAACACATATGGCCTGGTTATTCGGACTGCTCTTCCATCAAGTCGTGCTAACTAATACCGCGGTATATTTCATCATTGGACCCTTAAATTGGGAGACACGATTATGTGTCTACAGAAGCCCCCACTTTGACTGAGGTTTGCAAAACCGAAAGTCAAAGTACACGTGTTGGGACGGAGAATGATTTCGGATGCTCTGCAATCCAAAATCACTCTTTTACGGCGTTACCTGCAAAAGAAGCAAAAGTTTCAGGAACAGACATGTGTGAAACATATTTGCAAAGTAATTGTAAGTTTGCAAAAATGAGATGATTGGTGGAAATGAAATAGATGTTGTAGAGCATTTGTATCCCGCTCCACAGGGCTGAGCTATTGGTTGTCCCGCTCCAAGACAAATGGTGTAGAGTATTTGTATCCCACTCCACAAGGCTGAGCTGTTTGCTGACCCGCTCCATGACAAATAGTGTAGAGTATTTGTATCCCACTCCACAGGGCTGAGCTGTTTGCTGACCCGCTCCATGACAAATAGTGTAGAGTATTTGTATCCCACTCCACAGGGTTGAGCTGTTTGCTGACCCGCTCCATGACAAATAGTGTAGTTGACTGAAAATTATCCGCAGACCTAACAGTTTGTGTCCCGTCATTGATTTTCCTGAGTATTCAGTGTCTCTTAAATGATAGACGTTGAGAATTTGTAGGATGGCAAAATCGTATTTTTTGCAAAACTTTCTAAAGTTCGTTGAATTGTCGCGTGCAATGTCGAAGTGCAACGAATATTTGAATTCATTGGGAGTTGAGAGTGTGGGCCAAACTTGGCTATGGAGCCCCCAAGCGCGTTGTATGGGACTGTTCGCTAGACGCACATGCCTGCGCTTGGCGTGGGAAGCTGCGCTGGACGCAGCATTGTGCATCAGACGCACTTTTTGTCTGCGCGTCCGGCGCACGTGGCACGCAGGGCGCAAATCTTTAAAAGACTTAAAAAAACACGGGCGACCTTCTTTTTTCCCATTTCTTTCTTTCTCCGCCGCTTTTCTTCATTTCTCTCTCTCTCCTAAGTTCGAAATCCATTTTTTGAACTTTCAAAGCTTCACACTCCTTGTTTCTCGAGTGTTTCTTCAGATCTAGCTTAGAGGAATGATTATTTTTGCTTGATTGTCACTTTTGTGGTGTTTTTGGGCGATTTTTGAGCGGTTTTCAAGAGATTCGAGGTGCGAAAATTTCGACCCATTTCCGGGCTGTTTTCCGACGAAGCTTCGGTCGGTTTTCCGGTAATTCAGGTACGTTCTCCCCTCTATTTTTGCTTTTTTTCGGTTTTGTTCCTCCTTCTTTTTTTATTTATTTTTTTATTTAATTTTTTTTTATGTTCGGGGACGAAAATATTAACCATTGTGAGTAATTTCCGGACCAGACCACACGCGCCACTTCCGGTGAGCTCCGACGAGTTTTCCGGCAAGAATTCCGGCGATTTTTCCAGCGAGCTCTGGCGAGTTTCCGGCGATTTCCCAGCGAGTTTTCCAGACAGTTTTGTTGTTGTTCACGAGTTTGATACTCGTTTCATGTGAGTTCGTTGTTAAATAATTCTTTAGATCATGAATCTAGAATTATATTGTGCTTGATGTAGTTTTTAAATCTGGAACTTAGAAACATGTTTAGGGAACTTGACATGCGGTGATAATTCATAGATCCTGAATCTTTAGAATTTAGAATTAGCGTAGTTTCTAAGTTTGGAACCAAGAAACATGCTTAGGGAACTTTGAAAATGTGATGATTCTTAGATCATGAATCTCAGAATCAGATTTAGCGTAGTTTCTAAGTTTGGATCCTAGAAGCATGCTTAGGGAACTCTGAATGTGTGATGATTCTGCTGGTAGAAATCATGTTTTAGGTGATGATATCTATTCTGCTGCTATAATTTGTATGAAATGGATTCTGGGAATTTCATGTAGTGGTGACGCTTTGAAGCGGTTTTTCGAATTTACCGATTCATGAAATCTGGTAATTTAGAGTCGGGAACTCTTTGATTTAAGTTTCATTTGTGATTTTCAATCCGATTAGCATGTCATCGGAAGATTCGGGCAGAGAGGACGATGGTAGGACTGCTTCAGGCACTAGGAGGGCGTGGAAAGCCGAGGAGTGGACTCCTGATCAGCTGTATTTTGATCCCGAGCACCATGTTTCGCACCGACCGCTCTCGGACGTTGTAAGTATCCATTTTATGTCGACCTCATTCTAGGTTAAAGTCTAGGCACTTTTATTAACTGTACTTATGTTTGCAGGACGAGGGTAATACTCGTCATTTTGGTACTTTCAACTTCGAGTGGCTCAGGAAGGTCCGAAAGGTCCGAAATCGAGTTGTCCTCATTGAACAGAGTGGTCTAGCCCCTTTTCTCGATGTTTATGATAGTTTGGGAGACGTTCACTCCTCCCAGATCGTAGTCCGAGGCTTGTTGGAGTGATGGTGGGATACCACCTACTCCTTTCACATACGTCACGGGGAGTTGACCATCACCCCGCTGGATTTCTCTTTGATTTCTGGCCTGTCATTTACCGGCGCCTGAGTACCGATAGGTGATCCGTTGCCGTTCAACACGGCGATGGTCAGAGGTTTGATCGGCCCGGTTGTCGATATTCTTCCTCCAGGTGCATCCTATGCTCCTCGGTCAGCAATGGCTAAAGGACTTATCATTCGGGAAACTACTGAGGAGCAGAAGGTACGTATTCTGATTTGGTTGGCTGTCTGCGGTCTGTTGCGCACCGATAGGGGGTTGCGCGTCTTGACGCGATACATGAAGCCCCTAGAGGACTTGTCTCGAGTGTCGACTTATGACTGGGCCGAGCTAGGCTATTGCAGTCTTTTGCACTGCCTGCGTACTGCTTGCAGGCAGTTGAGTGATGGTGGACCAGTCTCCCTCTTTGGTCCATGGAGACTTCTGGAGGTATGATTGTACACATCGTCTGTCTTTTGTTTCGCTATCTCGATTGGAACTGAGGTGATCTTATTGTTACAGATCTGGTTTTATGATTACTTTCCGGGATTAGCCCCGGAAAGGGTTCGTGATCGCACTTTTCCTGTCGGCCTCTCCTGGGCGCAGTGCAGGAGGACGCGATACGGTGCTGTGGAGAGCGTCCGGAAGGTCATCCGGCGAATCAAGGACGACAAGGTAATCGTAGTGAATCAATCCTCATTCTTCCGTGCATGTAGTAAATGCGAGCTTTTCTTTGTTCTGCAGGTTACATTTTATCCTTGGGTGTCGTTTCCGGAGATGCCTGATTGGGCTTATGGAGCTCGCCTTCTGACCCGTGAGAGGGTCATTTTCAATGGGGAGTCACGCCCTGTGTGGTACCTGGGCGAGCGGGTTACACGTCAGCACGACGGTACGATGCTATTATTGGTGCTTCATGACCCCCCTGTCACTATGAAGGACAGGGCTGCTCTTGTTCAGGCCGTCGAGGGAGGGGCGACGCTTCGGGAGAGCTACCATGACTTTGTGTTTCGTGATCGTGATTATCAGACTGCCCTCTTGCCTCGCTTGGCTCCTCCTGTCAACTTTAATGAGGCATGCAAATTGAATTTGCTTATTCTTGTTTATTTTGACATGATCAAAGTATTAACTGTTATTGCTTTCTTTTGCTAGGAAGCTGCTGCGGCTCGTATCTCTTTCGTTTCGGATCTGAGAATTCGGTATATTGGATATTCCGGGCTTGTTGAAGAGATGATTGATGTTGCCCCAGAGGCAGAGCAGCACGCTGTTCGTGCTATGCCAGCCCATGTGAGCTTGGTAAGTGTTGAAAGTCAGGAACTTTCGTTTATTCATCTTGTTTGTAGTGACTTATGCACTGTTTATTTCCAGGTTCCTCGGGAGACTATCATCCAGATTCTCCGAGTGGTTGACTCGCTGAAGCATGGGATGGCAAACCTAAAGAGGAGCATGACCTGTCGCCGTAGCAACGCGTATAGCTAGGTAGACTGACATACCGTGCTTTAATTGTTGTTTTTTCTTTGTTGCACTTGTTTTGCTAATACTTTGTGACATTTTGTGCAGCGTCGTCCTCATGAGAGTGGGCCTCGTCCCGAGGTGAGGATATCGACCCAGTCTAGGCCTTCGACCCATACTCCTCGAGAGTCGGCATCTGAGAGGCCTCAGATGAGTTTGTTTGCTGGGCAGTTCGACATGGGCAGTATCGATTTTATGGGGGGTGCCAGGCCTGATCCATGCTCTGGGCCTTCTCCGATGTGGATGCAGCAGATGCAGATGCAGTAGATGCAGATGTTGCAGATGCAACAACAGATGTTGGGGATGCAACAGATGCCTCCCATGAGGCCAACACCGCCCATACATCCTTTCATGCAGCCGGGGATAGGCTATCATGTGGGCGAGTCGAGTGGGGTTCGGGTCGAGGAGCCGGAGGATTCCTCTTCGAGGGAGCAGGATCCGCCCTCTACTTAGATTTCTGCATTGCTTTGTTCTTGTGTACCTGTGTCCTGCACTTTTGTTATGATGTATATTTTGCATATTAATATGTATTGCACGTTTTGTTCAAACATTATATGATCATTGGTGTTGCTTTTTTATGTTGTTGATGGAATTTTGCTAGCCATGACTCCTATCCTAAAATGAAACGTATGAATGCACGACAACATTTTTAATGTGACTGACTCGACTGAAACAAGTTTGAATGGAGCATAGCCGACCTTCTCCCAACAAAAAAAAAGGAAAGAAAAGGATAACGAAAAGGGTTTGGGCGGGTGGGTTTTAAATGAACCAAAAGTGTAGGAAGTAAATAAAAATAGTATTTTTCATCGTAATTGGAGGAGGAGTGGCCCAAAATCGGGTGATAGGTCATATGTCTGATAATCCAAATCAATATGTGAGAGGGGGAAAATGTGCGTTGGGCGCTTGTATGTTGCGCATGGCGCAACATTTGCATCTGACGCAGCACGCTGCGTCTGGCGTAATCTCCCGCGCTAGGCGCAAGTTTAGCGCTGCGTCAGGTGTACTATTCTGCGCTAGGCGCAGGTTTAGCGCGTGATGCGTGTTCCGTCTGGAACGGTAATTCCGAATCCGTTTAGAGTTGAGATGCGAAGTTATTATAAATAGAAGAATACGTGCGTTATTTCAGTATTAAGAGTTCAACATTATTTCTCTCTGCACTTTTCTCTATAATACTTCTCCGCAACCTTTGACTGCTCGCTATGGCTTTTGAACCAACGTTAAGTGGGTGGCTGTCGTCGCTGACCAATGCTGAGAAAAGTGAATTGGGTAGGCGACATATGGATGTGTTGGCATCCCTAAGGTTTGTGCAATTGGACAATAATTTCCTTTATGCGGCTGTTAATTTTTGGGATGTTAGCAATCATTGTTTTTGCTTTGGGAACCATGAGTTAACTATTTTGCCTGAGGAATCTGGTGCTATAATTGGCTGGCCTTGTAGTCAATTACCCTGTGTCCCTAGTCTGGAGGATTATTTTTTTAAGGACTTTAAAAGGTTCATGGATTTGAAGGAAGAAAATATATCCGAAATTGTATATGGGAGGAGGGTGAATTTGACTAGGTTAGCTGTAATGTATAGTCCTCCCACTGAAAGGGCTAGACAGACATATCGTATGCGGGCGTTGGTATTTTGCATGCTTAGTCGTTTTCTATTTGTGAACGGGGACAACGGTGTTGGGTTTGCTTCCTTGATTACTGTGGCAGAGCAACTGGAGGTAGGACAGACACCGATGCCACTCTGTGTGGGGGAGATGATCTCCAGTCTGGATGCTGTGTAGAAGGACCCGAAAGGGCAATTTTCAGGGAGCCCCTACTGTTGCAGGTAAAAATATATTTTTGTTTTAGTCATGAACCAAAGAATTTATTTTTTCCTTGTATATCTAGACATATTATGACTCTATGCGAAGTAATAATATACAATAATGTTTCAAATTATGACGACTAGAATGAATAATGGAATTATGATATTACATCCCCCAAAAAAAAACATTGAACAGGAACGTGCACTGGGCGCAGCCTGTTGCGTAGGGCGCGAAGTGCTGCGTCGGGCGCGAACTACTGCGCCTGGCGCAGGTGGTGCGCGTCTGGCGCAGTCGGTGCGCCTAACAACTCGATGTGAAGCAACATATGTCGTACGTAGTACTACTCTGTAGGAAGTAATATTGCGCATAATATTGCACGTATTATTACTCGTTAGGAAGCAATAATAAATAGTTGTGAATATATTATTACTCTTTAAGAAGCAATAATGAAATAGTGTGTATATGTATTGTTACTCTTTGGGAAGCAATAATAATATACGCCCTCCGTCCCTAAATAGAGTGCCCATTTCTTTTGGGCACAAGTATTAAGAAGAAATCATGTATAGGACCTTAGTTGTATTAAATCATAATTAAATATAGAAATTGGTACACTTTTTATGAATTGTTTATTAAGGAGAGAGAATGTGGGTCATATGGGAAAGTGGGTGATTTTAAAAAGTTGAAAGCAAAATAATATTTTGATTAGTGGACCCATACCAAATAAGGAAATGGGAAATCTATTTGGGACAAACATAAATGGAGAAATGGACACTCTATTTAGGGACGGAGGGAGTAGATTTTATCTAGTTGATGCAGATCTGGCTGATGGAGCATTTGAGGCTGATTGATCCTCCAGAGAACATGGAGAGGTATAATAAAAAGGGCTTCATCGGCAGGAAGAAGATTTTTACTAAGAAATGTTTCGAAGACTGGACCCTTTTCTTTGGGGATGACGAGCTGAGCGTCAGATGGGTAGTGCCATGGTGGAGAATTGGATCTATGGTAGGTATTCGTGACTATTCTCCCTATGTGAGGTTGTGTAGTCTATATACCATGACCTTTTATTTTCCTTCGAGGGTACTGAGACAATATGGGTACCGTCAATTAATTCCTGGAGAGGACAATATTGCACCCAAAATATATGGTCTGACCTGGAGTGGAATTAGGAAGTGGGAGAGATATTGGAGAGAGCGCCCAATTTGGTATACCCAGGAAAGAATAGAATATGAGAAGGTGTCTAAGAGCTATATAGTATGGATACTGACTAGAGACCCTGCTGTGAGGAAAGAGATGAGGGAGAAGGAATCCTCTGAAGTGACTAAGAAGAGGAAATTTACTCCCCGCACCGTGGGGAAAACTTTAGAGGCTTTGGATAATAGGGGCAAGAGACCAGTTGGAAACTCATCTGCAGGGAAGAGCAGCCAGAAACCTGTTACTAAAACTTCCTCCGTCAAGGAACGTTTAGGGACAAAGGTAGCACCAGTGCGGGAAAGACTTGGACCATGGATGACACAGACAAAGAGAAGACTACGCTTAGGGGGTGTGGTAATTAGGGAAAGGGCTGACGCAGGAAGGACGACTCGACAAACAGACACTCCTACAGGCAAAGGGAAGGATCCTATGGTGTATTAGGAAAAGAGAAAGGCACCTAGACCAAAGCTACAGATGGAAAAGGGAGAAACGTCTACCAAGGGAAAGGAGGAAGAAAAGGCTGAGAAGGGGAAGGTAAAGAAGGATTGATTGCAACAATGCCTTTAGATTATTTCCTGCTTTATTTTTTTTTTCAAGTTATTGTTTTTATGTTGATTCATTTCTTTCAATAAGGCTTGCATGCCACATAGTTATTTTATAGAGTAGTCATAACTTATGTTTCATGTGTTATATCCATTCAGTAATATTAATAAAAACAAAGTTTATTTTTATTTAGACCAAAGTGAGCCTAAATATGTTGCAAAAATATGTTGTCGTATTATTTTTAGCATCTTAACGAATGCCGGAAGAACGTTCGAACCAACAGCACAACAAAGTAGTGCGCTAGACGCAAAGAGCTGCGTCTGGCGCACTGCGCTGCACTAGGTGCAACTTTCGTGCGTCTGGCGCAAATAGTGATTTGAACATTTTTTTTATTTAGCTTTAGACTTGTATGAACCGAAGGAGGTTGTGATTAATGAAGGGGCCGAACCATGTACAAGGTTGCCTACGTATCCAAATAGGAATCAGGCCGCACGTAGTTCATGCTAAAGAATTGGATTACTTTTACCAATTAAAGAATTGGTTATGTTTTACACATAAAATTTCTTGAGTTGATCAAGATTGGTTAGATTATGAAATTCAGTGTCGTCCATGTCAATTAGTTGAGCTGCTCCTCCAGATAGGATTGTCTTGACAATATATGGACCGGCCCAAGTAGGTATGAACTTACCTCGGGGATCTAACACATTCTTCCTTAATGCCTTGAGCACTAAGTCTCCCACTTTAATATTTCGAGGTTTGACCTTCTTATTGAAAGATCGTGCGATAAGATTTTGATAAACCTGCACATGATGCAAGGCAGCTAATCGTCGTTCATCGAGCAAGATGAGCTCTTCGAATCTAGCTCTGACCCAGTCAGCTTCAGGAATTTGACTTTCCAGGACAATGCGTAGGGATGGTATTTCCAATTCAATAGGTTGGACAGCTTCTACTCCATAGACAAGAGAATAGGGTGTAGCTCCAGTAGATGTTCGAATAGAAAGTGTAGCTTATCTGGCCAATCATTATAATTTTCGGTCATTTTCTGGAAGATGACTTTGATATTTTTGTTAGCAGCCTCCACAGCACCGTTAGCCTGGGTTCTATATGGGGAGGAGCGATGGTGCTTGATGCTATATTTTTCAAGGACCTGTGCACATTCGGCTTGGAAGTGGGTACCTTGGTCACTTATGATCTCGTGGGGAACCCCATAGCGGTAAATTATGGTCTTTTCTAAGAAGGCAGCTACATGTTTGGCTGTCAATTTAGCATAGGATGCTGCTTCCACCCACTTAATGAAGTAGTCTATGGCCACAAGGATGAATTCATGCCCCCAGTACCAGGTGGTGTTATTTTACCAATAATGTCAATACCCCAAGTTGAGAATGGCCAAGGTGAAGTAAAGGTATATAACAATGATGGTGGGACATGTTGTAAGTTAGCGTATAATTGGCATTTTGGACAAGTTTTGGCATAGAGGTAACAGTCTTTCTCCATTGTGGTCCAGTAATAACCTAAGCGAATGATCTTTTGAGCTAACATGCGTCCGTTCATGTGCGTGCCACAAATCCCACTATGGACCACTAGTAGAATAAATGCTTATTGCTGCGGTCATTAAGTGGCCTATTGCGGCGGTTTTGGCCGTGCAGCAATTAAAAGGGCAGCAATAGGTAATTAATATATTACTGGGGTTTTAAACCGCAGCAATATTTGAACATATTGCTTCGGTTTCTAGCCAAAACCGCAGCAATATATTTATTTTTTATTAAAAACGTACAACGTATTGCTGCGGTTTTGGCTAGAAACCGCAACAATAGCTTGGCCTATTGCTACAGTTATTGCCCAAAACCACAGCAATAGGTCCTGGTACAGGTAAAAAAAATTTTTTTTTTTTGGAATTTCGCAATTAAATTTGAAAGATTAAAACCATGCAACTAACCCATCCACTATCCACCAAATTCGCAGACAAACTAAAGATTAAATAACATGAATTTCATTAATATATAAAGCTAAAAAAACTAATTACATAAATAATACAAAAGATCAAAAAGTAAAATGAAAAAGCAAAAATAACAAAACAACTATTACAACTTAATGACTAATTACAAAAATTATAATAAAAACAAAAAATAAGAAACTGATCTAAAAAACGAAAAAAATCAAAAAAAATCCTAAAACAAAAAAATCTAAAAACAGATCTAAAAAAACGAAAAAAATCAAAAAAAAAATCCTAAAACAAAAAATCACAAACAGATCTAAAGAACGAAAAAAAAAACGAAAAAAAAAACCGAGAAAAAATCAACCCTTGAGAACCGGATCTCGTTTTTCGAAACCCACGACGACGGCGCGAAGACAGCGAACCACGAAGACCCACGAGGTGAAAGGCGGCGACGGGCGAAGCTTGAACGATCCACGACGAGTGAAGCTTGAACGAGCGACGGCGACGGGCGAAGCTTGAAAGGTCGTGTGAGAGTTGAAGGAGACCAGCAAGACCAGCAAGGCCGACGGCGAGAGACCTAAGGGCCGAATTCGTCGACGGCAAACTCGTCGGAGCGAGTTTATCGCGTTTCTCGTTGTTTGGAAGGAAGGACGAAAGAGATGGTGGTAGAGAAGGACGAAAGAGGTGGAGGTGGTGGTGGTGGTGGTGGTGGTGGTGAGGACGAGAGAAGGCCAAAAGAGATCGAGAGATCTGAAGAATGAGGAGGAATGAGTGAGGAGGGAGAAGAATGAGTGAAAACGGCTGGTTAAAAAAAAAATGGGGATCAATTGAACCCTAATTGCACCGTGTCTTATATTAAAAAAATGGGGATATTGCTGCGGTTTTTTGTAAAAACCGCAGCAATATATTAAAATATTATTTTTTAAATATTATTTTAATATATTCTTTGCGGTTTTTGCCGAAAAACCGCAAAGAATATATCTGGTCAAAAAGTCAACTTTTTTTCAAAAATTTTCTCGTTGAAACTATATTGTTTGCGGTTTTTGCCGAAACCGCAGCAATATCTTTATTTTATATTTTACCTTTTCTTTTTACGTGATATATTGCTGCGTATGGGTAAAACCGCAGCAATATCACCGCAGCAATAAGCAATTATTCTACTAGTGGACTTGATCCATGATTGTTGTGGTTTCAGGTTTATCGATACAGAGCAGGTGCACGCCTTGTGGTGTTCTTTTATACAGTGTCCCGTTATACTCGACATATTGGGAGGCCAAGAGCCTTAAGGCACGCTGGGCTCTTGTTGAAGCTCCAGGTGGATATTCTTTTTTGGTTAGGTAGTTGAGGATGTCAGTAAACCAGGGTTCAGAAGTTGAGCTTATCGAGCTCGAGTCGAGTTTCGAGTCGATTTGGAAAAAAAAATAACGAGCACGAGTCGAGGAAGGGCTTAACGAGCTTAATGATTTTTCGAGTTGAGTCGAGCAGGGTTTGCGAGTTTTCGAGTCGAGTCGAGCAGGGCCCTGCTCGCGATCGACTCGCTCGATTAGCACCCCTAGTCTCTATAGTCAACACACATTCTAACTCTCCCATCCTTTTTAGGCACAGGCACAACGTTAGCAATCCAGTCAGGATAATTAGCTACTTTAATAAAACCTGCATTAAGTTGTTTAATGACTTCTTATTGATTTTGAGAGCTACATCTGGCTTCATTCTGCGCAACTTTTGTTTGATAGGTTTCATCCTTCGATTAGAGGAATGGTATGCTGAGCAATTTCGCGATCAATGCCTGGCATGTCTTGGAAGGACCATGCGAATACGTCGATATATTCAACTAACGTTTTGATTAATTGAACGCACTCGCATTCGCTTAAAGTTAATCCAATTCTAACCTCCTTTGGTTCATTATCATCTGAAAGATTAATTTTTTCTGTTTCCTCGATGATTGGAGTCTTATTTTCATGTTCTTCCATTGCTTTAATTATTTCTTTTTCAGATTCATTGTTGCAATCAGAAGGAGAAGGAGAAGGAGAAGAAGAAGTAGAGATATTGCACAAGTCATAAGCAAATGAGTTCATATTATTGAAATCGGAAATCATAGAGTTGAACAATGAGTCAGCAGAAATTAAAGACTCTACTTGGACACTAGGATTAACAGGCTTAAACATAGTCCCAACTGGGACACTAGATTCAACAGACTCAGACTCAAACTCAGACTCTAACTCAGATGACTCGGACTCTTCAAACATCGGTCCTTCCCCGGTGGTGAAGATCATCTTCTTTCCGTCTGGGGTAGTCAGCTTGATAGTCTTCCTCCATCCTTGCATGGTGCCCCTTGCAGGAGTTATCAACATAGCAGGGTCGAAGTCCTCATTATGTAGCACAACCTGGATATGAGCAGTATCATTTGGGCATTTGACTCGTTCTTGACCGAATAGAAGTCCCAATGCCTTGTAGTCTAAACAGTCTTCAGTGAACTGTTTAATGTTGGGATCAGGAATCCCTTCTTCCAGAAAGTGACAGTCTAGAGAAATATTTCAAATCCGGGGTAAATCACTCCCTCTTGAGCCTGATGGAATGGTTCAGGGAATTCATAGCAAGGATAATATTCTCCTTCCCTCATATTCTGCCTATTCAAAGTGGGTTAATAGGGAAGAAAAGGGATACTGTCCTTGTCCTTGGTATTGCGATATGCCATCCGTTGTGCAATACGTTCTCTGAGCTCCTTCCTGGTGGGCTTATATCCTAAGCCAAATAAATTTTCCACTGATTTAGAGTCAGTGACATGAGGTGCTCTAGACTTCTTACTACCCAGTGACATGCCTGGGAAGTGTCCTTTCTTGTGCATGATGTAGTTGACTGCTAGATTGGAGAAGCAATCAAAGTCAAATGGCGCTAAATCCTCTTCAATGAAGGCTACTTCTTTGGGAACGAATCCTCGAAGATCTTCATCCTCATCATCATGGTTTATGTGGATGAGAGGTTTGTCTATTACTTGTACCTTCATCGTAGAGGCATCGAGAGTTATGGGAATGCCATCCACAATCATCTTGACCTTTTGATGCAAGGAAGATGGGACCGCACCAAGCTCATGAAGTCATGGTCGTCCTAATAGTAAGTTGAATGAGGCCTTAATATCAATGACCTGGAAAATCGTGCGCTTTTCTATAACCCCTGCAAAGATGTTTAGGGCTATAGTTCCTAAGGATTGACGACGGAAATTGTCGTATGCTCGGATGCCTTGATGAGAAGGACTAAAATCCTCATCTTTGAAACCTAGGTGGCGTGCAGTTTGTAATGGACACACATTAATGGCAGATCCATTGTCTACTAGTGTCATGGGGACATTCATACTCATGCACGCTACAGTAAGATGCAGAGCTTTGTTGTGCTTGCTTCCTTCAAAAGGAAGGTCATCATTAGTAAAGGAAATAATATTGCCTTGGATTGGTTTATCGTGAGTTAGGAAACTAACCTACCCTTCGGAGAGGGTGTCGAATGACACGTTCATCTTTGTGCGAGCATTTAGTAATGCCATGCAATGCCCATGAGAGGAAGCTATTAATTGCCAAATGTTAACGTCGGCTTTTGTTTTCATGAGCTATTGAATGAGAGAGTTCTCTTTGGGAAGAACTCCTTCAGGAGATGCAGGCGATGTGGGAAGATTATCTTGAACTGGCTGAGTTAGCCTTCCAGTTCGGGTAAGCACTCTTACTGCTTCCTCTTCATCACTTTTGTACCAATCCATTGCTAAAGTGATGCGATCGGTTTGGGGATCAATGATTCCTTCGTCGTCGTACAATCCCGGGGGTGGAGGGATGCATGTTCCCCGGATATAGTCGCTTTCTGCAGTGACATAGTCATCTACCTCGTCACTATCCCAAATACCGTTAATATCTGGTGTCATTTCAGCAATGATGGTAGTGGGGACAGGATCCCCTATTGCTACGATGAGACAGGATAGATCATGACAGCATTGATCCTCGAAGATAACCAGAAGTTGGGTTAGCGGCCTATCTTGATTATTAGGCTTCTTCCCCGCAGGAGGGATGGGGAGTCTATATCTTGAATGGCATGCTTCAGCGCGTAGCAATTCTCTGTTTTGTGACCATTCCCTCTATGGTATTTGCAGTAAGAATCCTTGTCCCAGTTTACTTTTTTCTTACTATCTTCCGGATCGGGAGTCGATCCAATTAGAAACAGAGCGTCCTTTGAGTTAAGGCGATCAAAAGCGGTGGCATACGACATGCCTATTGGAGTTAACGTCCATCTTTGGGGTGCCTCAAGAAGGTTCACCTCTCCACCTTTAGAAGTAGATCCATAATCATTCTTCTTATTATTGTTATTGCCCTTATCACGATTGTCATTTTGGGCATTTTTTAACAAGTCATCTTCGATTTGCACACCTATGTCGTATAGCTTAGTGAAATTATCAATACCCAAGTACTTGAGATGAGTTTTGTACTTGGGCAACAAGTTGTTGACGAAGATGCGGACGAGATCTTTGTCGGCAGGTATGGAGATCATGTAAGCAGACTTTCCCTCCGCCTATTAAGGTAGGTGGTAAAGCCCTCATTGTTATCCTGCTTCAACACTTTCAATTCCCTTAGTGAGGTTTGTATTACAGTGTTATGTTCATATTGTTTCATGAATTCTCTAGTGATATCACCCCATGTTTCAACGTGTTTGGGGTCTAGGGAGTTGAACAAGTTTTGACAGGTAGGGTCCAACGACATCGGGAATACCGTTGGATAAAGTTCAGGGTCCACAGACTTAATGATCATAGTGGCCTTGAAGTTCCTCAAGTGATACTTGGGATTGTCAGTGGGCTTGAACTTAGGAAAGTCACTCGTGGAAAAATTTTCAGGTAGCTTTCCCTTGAATTTGTTGTTCTCATCCAAATCAAAGTATGTACGACTCCTTATTGGTGACTTTTTGAACAACATTTTCCATTTGTTTGGCGAATCCAGCATTTTCACCACTTTCAACTTGGTGCAGACGGAGAGTGACCTCCTCCAAGTTCTTAGCCATTCGTTCAATGATACTAGTCAACTCAGTAACCTTTTCATCACCCATCCTTGTATCAACAGTTAACCGTTTTTTAGCCGGTGGAACAGATATAGCCTTTCGCTCACGTGGAGGAACTATCGGAAATGTTTTCTCAATTACCCTGTTTGACAAGGACACATTGTCTTAGAACACACTCCAAAAATGGATAGGGTAAAAACGTTTTCGAAAATATCATTTTAATTTGTTCAAAACTCCTGCCAAAAGGAGAAGATATTTATGGAAGGAAATCTGTTTTGTGGAGGGAAATGGATAATGGTATATTGGATGCTATGGATATTTATGGAAATGAATTTATTTTGTAGAGGGAAATGGATAATGATGTATTGGATGTTATGGATATTTATGAAAATGAATTTATTTTGTGGAGGGAAATGGATAATGGTGATTTGGCAAGAGTCTGTCACCAATCAAAATGCAGTTGATGAAAAAAAACTGGAAAGATAATTTTTTTATAAAAAAAAATGATAGGGTAAGGTAAAATGATGGGGTAAGTTGTTGGGAGGATAGGATTATCCGATGGGAGGATAGGATTATCCGACTTTCTCCAAAAAAACAAAAAACCCAAAACATGACCATAGACCTAGATGAGACCTAATGACGATAGAACTCTAAAAGAAAACAAAGATTCTTTTTTTTAGGTGAAGTTAGACACGAGATATTCTGAGTAGTCAATGACTCAAATGCACGGATATTACACGGAATTAATCACCACATTGCCTAAAGTGACAGAAAACGAGAGATGCACAACAATCCGCCACGTTGTAAATCTGCGTGTGGCACAGTGTGGTGCGTCTGGCGCAAGGCCACCGCGTCAAGCGCATCCTCATGCGTCTAGCGTGCTGATCCCACCCTCATTTTCGTGACAGTTTAGGCGATGTCTTGATAAATTTGGTATAATTTCAGGACGCGAAGACCGACGCACTAATTATATCGACAGTTTAGGACGCACTAAATTTAAGTCGCACCAATTGACGCAAAGTGTTGACGCGAACAGTGGTCAAAAGACCAATTTGCATGGGACGAAAAGACTGCGTGTCATGCAACAGATGTGCGCGGCATATGGGCTTTGCGTCTGGCGCAGGAGCGTTGCGCCAGGCGCAACTTAATACGTTTGGCGCAATGCTCTGCGGCATGCATATTGGTAATTTGACGAATGTTCGGGCGAAAACGACGACAGTTTTTAGACGTGAGTTGCATTATTTTTTAGGCGCAATACATATCAACATGTTAATAAAATATGAGCAGGCAAAAATTACAATCACACATAAATGTCAAGTAACATGGATGCAAAAGTTCTCAACCTAAAGTCCAGTTCTACATGCAACTATTGGTCAGGTTTAGGTTAAAGCTGAAAGGGTCCATGACTAAGAGATTGATCCCACGCTTCGTACCCCTGCTTAAAGAGGTGACCACGTGTAAGACGCACTCCAGTCTCAAGTCAGGAACAAGAGAACAATGCCATGGTTGGGTAGGTTTGCTTATGACTAAGATCCAACACTATCGCTCAGGAAGCTTTTTGGAAGGACAAAGCGCAAACCCCCCGGGGGTGACCTCACACATAGAACATGTGCTAATGAGGCAAGGTAAATTGTCCTTATGGTGGCTGAACAATAGCCATGCACATGCAAAACAGTATATTATTCTAAGGCATAAAAATAAGAATGAATCGTTTTTTTCAAGTTTCACCTACTCATTTAAAAAAATTAATTTTTTAATATCCTCCCCAGTGAAGTCTCCAAATTGTAGGCGTGGATTTTTAATTCCTTTAATGCCTACACGCGGTGTGAGCGCGTTTATTTGACTACCCCATTGTTAAGGTTTTATTAAAAATATGTTTTGAAGTCGCCAACAATTATTTTTAGGAAGAATCATAAACCTAATTGGATATGGAAAAACCGTACGGACCAATGTTGTTAGGATCGGGATTCTACTTTGGATCGAAGAGTAAGGTAGGATCGAGTCGTTAGAATCGGATCGTAGGATCGTAAGATCCTACCAAATATAAAAACCAAGTGATAATGATGATACATAAAGATAAAAAGTTGTTAATTAAATTTGATCATAATATATATTAATAATCAATTCTAAAATGATGATATTAGTTGTATAAGTTTGATATAAACAACGTATGATCTAAAACTAATAGACTCACAACTTTGCATGATTAATAAATTATATTATTTTGCAAGTTGAATCGGATCGTGGGATCGTAGGATCGTAGAATCGTGTTATGATCCTATCATAAATATTTTTCGGTTTCATAGGATCGTAAGATTCTACGATCTTCATAGGATCGTAGAATCATGGATCGCTTAGGTCATTTTGGATCGTAGAATCGTAAGATTCTACGATCCGGATCGGGATTTTAATAACAATGGTAGAGACAAATTATCCAATGTAGATTTCCCCGTCCTGACTCCATATATAGATGGTCAAAATGAAACAAAAATTGAGTTCGGGGGTGAGGGTACAATATAGTCAGGAACTATATTACTCATTGCTGGCCTCTACTAAATACCAATTCATTACAGATTTTATGCAAGAGAATAATCATATAACGTTTTAAGCACCCTAAAAATAATTAATCTAGGTTGGTTCAGGAAACGCACAGAAAGACTAATTATTTAGTGACTAGTTATTATGCAAACATATTACAAGGTTACTAACAGGTTGTCCAATTTATCTGAATTAATTAGTTTAGTTCTTTAGGTCTTGTTTAGCAATAATAACATTTGGGTGATAAAAACATGCAGGACAATCATAATAACATGAATATTATATACAAAAATAAAAGAAAAAAGAGGTTAGAAATTACAAAGAGACGCGATTATTAATTAAAAACCTACATCATGACAGTAAAATGAGCGAAAGTTTCCTTAAATGAGCAAAAGTTTTTTAAAATGAGCAAAAACATAAAATAAGCAAAAATCATAAAACGATCAAAAATTTGTAAAATGAGCAAAAAAAGTCCTTTTTAGCTCAAGGTTAGTTTTCAGTGGATCCTACCTAGATAGATAGATAGATAGATAGATAGATAGATAGATAGATAGGTAGATTGATTGATTTAGGATCAAATAAAAAGATTCTTAAAATCAGAAAGATGGGAAAGACTGTTTCATTTTTTTGAACTAAATGTATATATTTTTTGTACTAAATATATAGAAAGCGGTACAACGGGATTAACTTTTAATTGCTACAAGAGCCATTAAAAACCAAACAACAAAGATATATTAGAACTTTACCTGTCGGGGCTACTAATGTGTTCCAAGCAAGTGATCATGCCCATTTATGTAAAGATCAACACTATTTTGCGGAAAATCCAGTTAATTAAATTATTAGTATTAGTTTAGTCCCTAACAAGAAGGGTTTATGCTAATATAGACTAGTACCTGAAGTATTGGGAGAAGCTGAGCCACAAGCTCTTCTGTGTTACCATGATCTCCAGCACTCAGTATTGGATGATGACCAATGACAAACTTCCACTTGGCAGTTGACTTCTTCAATAGACTTCATCCACATCCTATTACTCATTATGCCATAATAATTTTAGTTAAACAATAAGCTCAAATAATGATGATAAGTCGATAGGAGTGATACTCGATCTGAAGATTTTAGAGTTTGGGGGTGATGCTCACCCAACAAACTATCATCGGAAAATGCTATATTTATTTGCTTAATACTTACCCCATTAGCGATAAACAATTAATAGAAATATTTTTTTTATTACAAAGTTGAAATTCCACAAAACATTAACGTTGATATCATCCGCAAGGTATAAAACCTCAATAAATGCATTTTTCAGTTTGTATTCGTTGATTTCAATATATAACTAACCTTTGCTATTTTCATTATGATTTACTTATTGTTATGTTTGAGTTTAGGCGGGAGTTTGGTTGAACATAGAAAGTTTCATGATTTTTTTTTTCAAATTCATTTTCTAGGAAGTGCATAAAATCAATCATTGGAAGTTTTACTTATCAAGGGCCTTTAGGTAAACATCTTCTTTCACTGTAAAGGAAGTAAAACTTGTAGAAAATATAACTTCACATTTTTGTCAATCAAACAAATTTACATTATTCCACTTTATAAAAATACTTCCGCTTCTGTATTTTAAATCACAAAGGATAGTTCTTTTACCTTGAGATTTGAGAAGATTAGAAAGATAACTTTTTCGAAGAATGTTAAAGGAAGAAATGTAATTAGACAAGTTAGCTGTTTTTAGGCGGGAAAAACATAAACTGTTAGTTAGAGTTTGTTAGAAGTCAGTTAGAGTTTGTTGGTTGTTTGTTAGAAACTTACTCTATAAATACTTGAGCTATTACTTGTAATAAATATTCATACAAATACAATTCCTTATCTTCTTTTATCTGAATATCTCTTTCTATCAATTCTAATTCTCTTTCTCTCTCTCTTTTCTGTTTCTTTTCTTCTTCTATAATCTACCCTTAAACACCTTAAATCCCTTACAGGATATCCATCTCCGTAACATTGGGTATCGAGAGCCAACCGCCGCCCACTCAAAATTTCTTCAAACATCTAAGGTGTTTGATAAAAGGTGTAGCTGAAAACATCAGAAAATTCTTAGTGAAATTTTTGCTCAAGATTTGGCATTCTGACACCCATTTCTCGAGCTGTGACTAAGAAATTTTCAGAAATGGAGGAACAAGTAAAGTTGTTAGAAAAACGTCTTGAGGAGCAGTCTAACAATATGCTTCTTTTGATGCAAATGGTGAAAGAAATGAAGGATGGTAGCAATTCTTGCGAGAGCCGAAAAAACCGAGGTTAATTCCGCTAGACCTCGAGGTATGATACCAAAATTGCAATTTCCTACTTTTGATGGTTCCAATCCTCGCATCTCGGATAAAAAAATGCGTAGATACTTCTCTACGTGTAAAATTGCTGATGATTGTAGAGTAGACTTAGCTTCACTATACATGACTGATAAAGCAGAATTGTGGGTGTCAAGTTATTTGGCTGTAAGGAAGAATGTAGACTGGGATGATTTTATTCTTGATTTAACTGCAAGATTTAAGGATGGTAAGGGTGCTAATGCAGTAGAAAGCTTCAATAAACTTGAACAATCCGGAACTTTGGAGGATTATATTGATGAATTTGAAAACCTGAGATCTTTATTGTTGCAAAATGGCCATGTATTAACTGATGATTATGTGTTAGAAAGTTTTGTGGGAGGATTGAAACCTTCTATCAAGCCTTTTGTAAGAGCTTTTAACCCTCCATCTATATCTGATGCTGTGAGATATGCAAGATTGCAAGAAGAGCAATTGCAAGCTTGTAATATAAAACCTGCTTATCAAAAACCCTCCTCATCTTCTTCTTTTCCATACATTCTCGCTAAACCTATACAATCGGTTCCTTTTAACATCTATGCAAATAAGCCTCCCCTTCTTCCTACCCCAAAACCTTCACAATCCCTGGTGAAATATCAACCTAGACCCTTTAAACATATCCCAGCTGATGTCAGGGCTGAGAAAATAGCTAAAGGCCTTTGCTATTATTGTGACCAAAAGTATGACAGGAACCACAAATGCAACTTTAAAGAAACACAACTTTTCACTGTTGAAGTTCCAAGTGAAATAGAAAGTGATGATGAAGATAATAGTATGGAGGAAGATGTTGAAAATAGAGATGAACCATGCATTTCAGTAAGTGCTCTTTCTGGTAATCAAAATTTTCACACCATGAGAGTAGTAGGTTTGGTACATGGGAAACCTCTGCATATTCTGGTGGACTCTGGGAGTACTCATAATTTCTTGGATCTTGAATTAGCCAAGAAATTAGGGTGTGAAATGAGCGAGATGAATCCTCAATCAATTACGAGAGCGCATGGGAATTCTTTGGTATGTCGGCATAGATGTCCTTCTTTTCGATGGACAATGAATAAAAAAGAATTTCACACGAAGTGATGTTAATTCCTTTAGGGGGTTGTGATATGGTCTTAGGAGTACAATGGCTAAGTACTTTAGGACCAATTATTTGGGATTTTAAAGAGTTGTTGATGAAGTTTGAACTGGATAGTCGATATTTTCATTAAAAGGAATTCCTCCACAAAAGTTAAAGGTAATTGAGGGAAATCCTAACAAGAACCGATGACAACCGCAATTCGGTTTTGTGTTATGCAAGTTGGGTGAACTTTATGTTACACAAGAACATCGGGAAAAAGATGTTTCAAGAGCTAGGGAATTTCAAGCACTTAAAGAAAACTATGCCGATGTTTTTGCTGACCACGTAGACTTACCACCTCACGGGGAGTGTTTGATCATAGGATCCCTTTACACAATGATGCTGGTCCCGTAAGCATTAGACCCTATAGGTATCCATTAAAACACGAGACATCATTGAGCAATTGGTTCGGGAGATGATGGACGGGGGAATCATACAAAATAGTTGTAGTCCATTTGCTTCTCTCGTGGTATTGGTTGGCAAGAAAGATGGGACCCGGAGACTTTGCATAGATTACAGGGAGCTCAATAGGAAAACCGGCCAAAGACAAGTTTCCTATCCCCGTGGTAGAAGAACTCATTGATGAGTTGGGCCGGTGCTTCTGTGTTCACTAAAGCTGGACCTTAGAGCGAGGATACCATCAACTAAGAGTACACCCGAGATGATGTCTTCAAGACAAACTTTCAAAACACACACAGAGACACTTTGAGTTTCTTGTGATGCCATTTGGATTAACAAATGCTCCCGCATCTTTTCAAGGGTGGATGAACCAAGTTTTTAAACCTTTGCTAAGAAGGTGTGTTCTAGTTTTCTTTGATGATATACTTATCTATAGTAAGTCTATCAATGAACACCGGCAACACTTGGAACTAGTGTTTGAATTGATGAGACAACACAAGATGTATATCAAAGAAAGCAAATGTTTTTTTGCAAAGAGCAAAGTTGAGTATCTTGGGCACTTTATTTCGGGTTCGGGAGTTGAAACGACCCAAAGAAAATTGAAGCCGTAGCCAAATGGCCATCTCCCACATCGGTGAAAGAGCTAAGAAGCTTTCTAGGCTTAACCTAGGCTATTATAGAAAATTTGTACAAGGTTATGCGGTGATTTGTAGACCTTTGCATAACTTACTCAAGAAGGATGGGTTTGTTTGGTCCTCGGAAACACAAGAAGCCTTTGAAAAATTGAAGCAAGCTCTCATATCTTCTCCAAAGGTGTTGGCCGTTCCGGACTTTTCCAAGGTTTTTGTAGTTGAAACCGATGCATCCAATACCGGTATTGGTGTTGTATTGATGCAAGAGGGCCATCCCTTAGCATATATAAGCAAATCCTTGGGTTCTAAATGGCAGAAACTATCAGTTTATGAAAAGGAGCTATTAGCTATTGTGTTTGCGATCCCGAAATGGGAGCAAGATTTGGTCGGGAATCACTTCATCATTAGAAGCCCGACCAAAAGAGTTTAAAGTGGTTGTTGCAACAAAAAAATATCAACACCCTTTCAACAATTTTGGTTGTCTAAACTAATGGGTTTTGACTATGAAATTCGATATAAGAAGGGCCAAGATAATGTAGCTCAGCGATGCCCTTTCTAGAGTCAAGGGTGCTGAAGTTCTTTGTTTGGCTTTATCGATGATTGATACGATTTACTTCTTCTTATCAAGCGCAGCTACCACTGGGATTTCAACTTGATTACAATTATTGAAGAATTGCAAGATATACCAAGCTTTGAAGGCTACGGTTTACAAGGGGGTTTGC
This sequence comes from Beta corolliflora, assembly GCA_947648045.1. Taxonomy (NCBI): domain Eukaryota; kingdom Viridiplantae; phylum Streptophyta; class Magnoliopsida; order Caryophyllales; family Amaranthaceae; genus Beta; species Beta corolliflora. The sequence continues at coordinate 52,843 of CANSZD010002677.1, read as the reverse complement.
TCAAAAAGAAAGGAAAAATAGTTATTGGCCCTGATGTTCAATTGAGATTGAAATTGTTGGCTTGGCAACATGCATCCCCTGATGGTGGTCATTCAGGAAGGGATTTGACTCAAAGAAGGCTAAAAGCTGTCTTCTATTGGAAGGGTATGAATTTGGATGTGAGAAGATTCATTAGAAATTGTCACATTTGTCAATCTTCTAAACCCGATAATGCAATGAAGTCCTGGTCTGCATTACAACCTCTTCCTATCCCCGAAGAAGTTTGGTATGACATTTCTATGGATTTCATCACTCGGCCTTCCTTTGTCTAATGGTAAAAGTGTGATTTTTGTGGTGGTGGACGAGGCTTAGTAAATATGCACACTTCATACCTCTTGCTCATCCATTCACTTGCAGTTCGGGTTGCCCAAGCTTACCTTGATAATGTTTTCAAGCTCCATGGGCGGCCTAGAAGTATAGTCGTGATGAGATTCACTCTTTCTCGGTAACTTTTGGAAAGCTTTGTTTTCCATCTATGGCACCGAATTCAACATGTCATCTGCTTATCACCCTCAGACAGATGGACAAACTGAGGTAGTGAATAAGTGCTTAGAAACATATTTAAGATGCATGAGTGGAGATAATCCTAAAAACTGGAGTTTTTGGTCGCCCTTAGGCGAGTGGTGGTACAACACTCACTTTCATTCTTCTACTCAAATCACTCCCTATGAGGTAGTGTACAATCAACCACCTCCTCTACATCTACCCTATTTAGCGGGGAGAATCTTTGAATGAAGTAGTTGACGAAGCTTGCTAAAAAGGGAAGCTATGATTAATGAATTGAAGTATCATCCGACTAGAGCTCGAGACAAGGATGAAAAATCAAGCCGATAAACACGGATCGATAGAGAATTTCGGATAGGTGATTGGGTATGGCTCAAGTTACAAGCTTATAGACAACACTCTCTTCAACATAGATCTAACCGAGAAGGCGGCTCGGAAGAACTATGGTCCTTTCAAAGTGGTGGCTAAAATAGGCGAGGTTGCTTATAAATTAGCTCTACCACCGAAGCTCGGATACATGATGTCTTTCATGTATCTCAACTAAAGAAATTTCATGGCATCCTACCGTAGTTGTCCATATTCCTAGTTGGTTACATGGTCATTCCACTACTTCGAAATCCGACCTAAAGCCATATTACAAAGGAGGTTTGTTCGGCATCAAAATCGAGCTCTTACTCAATACTTAGTCCTTTGGGAAGGATTTGCGGAACATGAAGCTTCTTGGGAAAATGCGAGAGTCTTTTGAAGCTAAATATCCCGATTTCATTACTACACGGACTTGAGGTCAAGTCTTTTATAAGGGGGAAAGTATGTTAAAGGAAGAAATGTAATTAGACAAGTTAGTAATTTTTTTAGGCGGGAAAAACATAAACTGTTAGTTAGAGTTTGTTAGAAGTCGGTTAGAGTTTGTTGGTTGTTTGTTAGAAACTTACTCTATAAATACTTGAGCTATTACTTGTAATAAATATTCATAAAAATACAATTCCTTATCTTCTTTTATCCGAATATCTCTTTCTATCAATTCTAATTCTCTTTCTCTCTCTCTTTTCTCGTTTCTTTTCTTCTTCTATAATCTACCCTTAAACACCTTAAATCCCTTACAGGATATCCATCCCGTAACAAAGAAGTACACCTCTCCAGTCATAAGTATGGCCTTCTTCGACAAAGTACTTATCTTGAAAGAGGGTTGTATCCACGAAAAAGAAGTCCACAATATCTGCTCAAACAACAAGGTAAAAAAACTATTTTTTAATATCAATGACATAATTTTCAAAGAGAATTAGGCTCTGTTCTTTTGGACCGAATAAATGGAAATTGATTGATTCGATTCGTTCGAATCGAATCGGTTCGATTCGAATCGAATCGGTTCGATTCGGTTCGAATCGAGTTGGTTCGGTTCGAGATCGGATCAGTTCGGTTGATTGACTTATTCGGTTCGGTTCGAATCGAATCGATTGACTACAACTTATTATTATTATTATTATTATTATTATTATTATTATTATTATTATTATTATTATTATTATCATCATCATCATCATTATTATTATTATTATTATTATTATTATTATTATTATTATTATTATTACTATTATTATTACTATTATTATTATATTCTTATTATTATTATTATCATTATTATTATTATTGTTTTTATTATTATTATTATTATTATTACTATTATTATTATTACTATTATTATTTTTATTATATTCTTATTATTATTATTATCATTATTATTATTATTTTTATTATTATTGTCAAATATAGTTTTGTATTTTTTTTTAAAATATATGTCAAATATAGTTTTGTAAATATAGGAGTAGTCAAATGTATGTAAATATAGTTTTGTATTTTGTAAATTAGGCAAGTCAATATTCATTCGTTGCTTAGAATTAGGAGTCATGCATGCTATTGTTACTATTCTACGGTATTAGGCGTGAAACATGCTATTGGTTTTGTATATATTGACTTGCGAATAGCAATCTTGGAGGAAAATATTATATTAATAATATTATTACTTCATATCATTATTATGCTACTTGTTATTATTAATATTACTCAATTCATAAGAATATTATTATGCATATTATTAGTATTAGTATTAATATTATTATTATTATCATTATCATTAATATTTTAAATTATTATCATTATCAATGATGATAAAAATATTACTCTACTTGTAATTATTAATAATACTCAATTCAAATTCGGTTGATTCGGTTCGAATCGATCGCTTCGGTTCGCCTGACCATTTCGGTTCGGTTCGTACTTATTCATTTCGCCCGTTCGATTGGAACTTATTCATTTCGATTCGGTTCGAGTTCAGCTTATTCAAGTCAAAAGAACGAGCTGAATTAAGTAAAAAGAAAAAGCTGGATTTTACTAACCTGCATTTACATTTTACAATGTAAGATCTTAAGGCAAGCCATCTTCTGTCTCGTTTTCTAAGCACAGGGCTCAACTGTGCAAGAACATCTCCCCTGTAGTCATGATTACCAAGCACTACAACACCAATTTAAAAAAAGTTAGCATATGATAATTTATTAATTAAGTTAATTATCCAATATATATTAAAACGATTGTTTACCTTCATAAGTATTAATTATCGAATTTATTACTTTCTTTACATTTTAAGTAATTTGAAAACCAATATCACTTTAATACACCAAAAATAATCCTTCATCCATCGACCATCGTCCCATATATAGGGCCCGTATGTTTTATATCTCATGTTTAACTAACTAGAATTTATAGCTAGATAAAATATTTCTTCTCAAAAGTAGAAATTTAGTTTTTGAAATTAGTTTGTAGACTTGTAGTAAGAGTTGTGAAAAGAAGGAAAAAAAATACCATTGTACCCAGTGGCGGATCCAGGATGCCGGATGAGGGGTAGCGTAGTTTTACGTTACTATCAACTCTAAAAAAAAACAAATCATAACTACTCAATTCAAAATGTTACAAAAACCAAATACAACCTTGAAATCAATAATAAAGAAAAATTACACTATTATAGTGTTATCTTTTGGATAATTAAGATCCTAGCCTATATTTTCCATTTACTTTTCTTGATTATTTATTTTCTTAAGCTTTTGGCAAGATTTAGTGTTGTCTTTTAGGTATATTCTAGAGTTCTCATGTTGCCCACACTTTCCATTATAATCCACTAAGGGTCCGTTTGATTCAACTTATTTTGTCTTATCTTATCTGATCTTATCTTATCTAATCTTATCTTATCTTATAAGATTGTTTATTTTGTGTGTCTAACATCTTATTTTATCTTATCTGATCTTATCTTATTCGATCTTATCTTATCTGATCTTATCTTATCTTATAAGATCTTATATAAGTTAAAATAAGTTGAACAGAACGGACCCTAATATTAACAAAGAATAGGGGTGATTATCTAGTTACTTTAGGAATAAAAAATATATTTTATTTTAAGCCATAAACCATCCATCACTACTTTATAGCAGGAGTAGCAACGTAACATTAGTTATTTAATTATAATGCCTACTTGGTCTTATACTAAAGGAAAAGGAAATAGCTTTGGCTATTCGTTTACTTTGAATCATAGAATTTGGCGAACTCCAAAAGTTCACCTTAAAATCCAGTTAATAGTATATTCCTCCAAGACAAAACAAGAAGAAAAGCTACAGAAATGAAACAACGAAACCTAACAACAAACAGCAGATCTGTACCAACGCCTCTGCAAGCTAGGGGAAGTGTAGATGTCAGTAAATTACTCTCTAAATGCAGGATCATGAACCCCGGTGAGTCCATCGTCATAGAAATTATCTCCTGTTGATATGATGAAATCCACATCCAGTTTCTCACCTACTAATCCCATCTGTCAACAAATTTAACATTTTCCTTTAATTGATATGTATTCCATGTCCCATGATATTAATAATAATTAGAACAGTATTAGTACAGTATCTTTCATTCTCTACTCGGCATAATTTTACACCATCTCATATTCTCTACCCGCCATGAACTCTTAATAATATACTTTTATGATAGAACAATATATATATATATATATATATATATATATATAAGTTCATATGAGAACCACGCTTATGGTGAGAACCGTGATAACCACTCATTTTTCCTCATTTTACGAAAATTTTAATTATTTCACAATGTTTTTGCTCATTTTATGTTTTGCTTATTTTATGTTTTTGCTCATTTAACAATTTTATGTTTATTTGACAACGTTTTTACTCATTTTATGTATGTTTTGCTCATTTTACGTTTTTGCTCATTTAACTTTTTCATGCTTATTTTACATAAGAGGGTTACCCTATATATATGTATATATATATATATGTATATATATATATATATATGTATATGAAGCACCATATATATAGGATATTGCAATGTCAGAAGATATATTTAATATTATAATTTTAGAATAATAAAAATGGATAATTAGAGCGTTGGATAATTAAAAGATAGAGTTTGGTTTTAAATAAATTACGAGGGATCATTATATTATATAAATCGACCATAACTTCAATCATATAAAGGAGAAAATTATAATGTCTATACTATTGGATTTAGCTCGAAATGTAATTTAGAATAAGACCTATATTTATATACTTACTTTATGATTACATAGAGGTATTCGAAATCACACTAGTAGAACAATTGCTTATTGCTGCGGCTGAATTGCTGCGGTTTTACCCATACGCAGCAATAAACCACGTCAAAATAAAAGGAAAAATCGAAAATCAACATATTGCTGCGGTTTTGGGTGGAAACCGCAGCAATAGATGTCAATGGGATTTTTTTCAAAATTCGTTGACTAGTTTGACCAGATCTATTGCTGCGGTTCGCACGCAGAACCGCAACAATAGATTAAAATATTATTAAAAAAATAATATTTTAATCTAGAAGAAACCGCAGCAATAGGGTCATTAAGGTTTTTTATTCTCTTAGTAGTTAAAGGCTTGGGCGCGCGCCGTCATCAGTTCACTCCTCACTCTTTCTCTCTCACTCCTTCCCTCCTCCCTCGTTTTCCCTCTTTCACTCATTCTCCCTCTCTCACTCATTTCTTCCACCACTGATATTCGCCTCCAAAATGGAGCCACCACCACCTAGGAAATCGCCACTCCACTGCAACCCATAAAATCGAGCCACCGTCACTGAAAATCTCCCCCAAAATCGAGCCACCACCACTGAAAATCGCCCCCAAAAGCGAACCACCACCACCACGATCTTTTCTACCTCTTCAACCACCCCAAATCTCTCTTCTCTCTCTTCGACCACGAACTTCAACCACCACGAAAATCGCCTAAAAAATTCGACTACCACCACGAACTTCACGAAATCGAGGCTTGGGTTTAGCGATCTATTCTTCCACTTTGTCGATGGTTTGTGGGGTTTCAAATTCGGCCTTGTTGAGGGTTTGAATGGATTCAAATTCCTTTTTTGGGTTTGCGGGGTTTGGAATTCAGCTTTGGCGAGGCTTTGCGGGGGTTAGAAGTCATCCGAATCGGAGTCCTTCGCTGCAGATCTCGTCGGCCTTTTTTCTTTTTCAGATTTTTAGTTTGTTTTTCAGATTTAGTTTTTCAGATTTTTAGTTTTTTCAGATTTTTAGTTTGTTCTTGTTATTAGTATTGCAAAAGATATCTGCTGGTTATGTGGAAGCGAAGTAAAGCTATGAATACAAGGTTTCCATCCATCTTTTCTTTGCTGCATTGATTAGGAAGGTCACAATCGATTCCAACGGATCACCACTTGCAGATTGTTGACTAGGTACAGCATAGCTTCAACGAGTGAGCTTTTTTTGAATTTTTTTTTTTTTTTTGAAATTTTTCATGTCATTTTGTCGATTTTAAGATTAAACTTAAATAAATTAGGAAGATTTCTTCTAGATTTTCGGTTTTGTATATACTGATTTGTTGTACAGTTTCTTAATTTTTTAGTTTGTTTTTCTTAGATTTAGTTTCTCTTTTTCTTTTGTTTTTCTTAGTTTTACGTCTCTTTTGTAATTGGAGTTTGTAACATTCAGTGGATTGTTGTAGCTATGTTTATATTATAATTGTACTATAACTACTAAAAATTTACAGTTTGAGAAATGAAAAAAAAAAAATTTACCCTGCTATGCATCTATTGCTGCGATTTTGGGAACAAACCGCAGCAATAGACCTGTATATTTAATATTAAAAAAAGAACATATTCCTGCGGTTTTGGCTAGAAACCGCAGCAATAGGTGTAACCTATTGCTGCGGTTTTTGCCAGGAACCACAACAATGGCTTGACCTATTGCTGCGGTAAAAAACCGCAGCAATAATAGGTTAATTACCTATTGCTGCGCCCATAATTGATGCGCGGCCAAAACCGCCACAATAGGCCATTTAATGACCGCAATAATAAGCATTTATTCTACTGGTGTTAGATTTATTCTTTGTCCGGTTTGTTGATAACCCGTTGGAAGAACAGGAAAAAAATACATGGTCCTTTTCGTATTCCACTGGATAAAAAATTAGAAAATGAGAGAGTAGAAAGTGTTGAAGCCATCAAATTGTAAATTTTTGAGAGTTGTGGAATTGAGTTTATGGTTGCCTCAAATCTTTTGATTTGCATGGGAGTTTTTGGGTAAATTGGCGAAAGACGGAAACATAAAAGAGGATTGAGAGAAAAATTTAGCAAGAACAAAGTAAAACATGTGGAAATTGAGTTTTATCCCCAAATCCATAATTGGCATGAGAATTTTTCTTTGAGAAGGTTAGAGCTTAGAAGGCAGAAAACCCTTATTTTGGGACCAGGTTACAGTTTAGCAGGAAGAAAAACGAATAGATGAATCTAAAAAGAAAAAAATCACTGATTTAGTAGAATTAGTTTATTAGCTCTAGAAGTTTATAGTATTTCCTAAGAGAGAAATTTTTTATATTTACTATATGTAAAAGAATTGTATTTTGAAATTTTTAATAAAATAAGTTTTATTGTCAATGGACATTTTTGTTATCAATGGATCCTTTATGTAAAGACAGTCAGCTAACATTATTAGATAATGCGACTTCCTATATATAACTAATAATTGGCTCAATTGTGCAAGTCAAGTAGAAATTAAGTTAACTCCTAAGAAGAATTAATAATTAAAGATTGATTTATGAGTAATCTTAGGAGATCATTTACAGATAATATGAAATCATTTAACTCTATATTCAACATGTTCGACAAATGTAAAATTTGGTTATAGTCAATCTTACTGCAATTTCTTCACTACTTTTGTAGTATAATACTCCAAAAATTATGAGACATTACATCATAAATAGATCCATCTATCGAACAAGAAAAATAAAGTGGAAATAAAAAATACACATAATTTGTTAAATATATATTATATTAAGGAAGAAGGACAAATTTAGTGACAATTACTAAAAAAAGGTAATAGATTAGACAATTGAGAAAATATAATGTTACAAATTAAATTAGATAAGATATATATATATATAAAATAAATACACAAGCACTTAATTAGTGAGTAGTATATATAAAAATAAGATATATTAAGACAACCAATAAAACAATTATAATAGTTTTAACACATTAACACTCGTGCATCGCACGAGCATCAAAATTTAAACTAGTTAAAACTAATTTAAGTCTTGTTCTCTTTGGTATAAAACAACTGAACTTAACTGAACTGAACTGAATTGAACTGATTGCAACTGAACTGAACTGAACTGAACTAAACTAATTGCAACTGAACTGAACTGAACTGAATTGAATTAAATTATAACTAATAGTTTTGATAATAATTTAGCTATCATTAATTAATAAATATAAATTAATATATAAATAATAGTAATAACAATATTAATATAATATAATATAATATAATATAATATAATATAATATAATATAATATAATATAATATAATATAATATAATATAATATAATATAATATAATATAATATAATATAATATAATATAATATAATATAATAGAATATAATATAATATAATATAATATAATATAATATGATATGATATAATATAATATAATATAATATACATTAATTGATGATAATAATAGTTTTTAATAATATAATATGTTAATATTTAATAATAATTATAATAATAAAATTATTATTTAGTTAATAATAAATTCATAATAATAAGTCATTAATAATAATAAGTTATTAAATAAAATAATAATAATAAGTTATTAAATAATAATAATAAATTATCTAATAATAATGATAAAATATTAACTAGTAATAACAATAAACTATTGAATAATAATAATAAATAAGAATTAAAAAAAAGATTTAGCAATGATAAATATTATTGAAATGTGTACTTATGCTTCAATTATCATTTTCAATATAATTAGCAAAATCATATAGAAAAAAAAGAATTAGCAAAATAAGAATTAGCAATATTAAAATAATAATAATAATAATATTAATATTAATAGTAATAATAATAGTAAAAGTAATAGTAATAGGAGTAATAATAATAATAATATAATAATAGTAATTGTAATAATAATATTAAAATTAAAATTAATAATAATAATAATAATAATAATAATAATAATGATAAAATAATCGTAATTGTAATAATAATAATAATAATTATCATCGTTTTATTATTAGATAAATAACTTAGGAACTGAACTGAACTGATTGGAACTGAATTGAACTGATTGCAACTGAACTGAACTGAATTGAAATGAACTGAAAATAAACTGGGGAGAACAGGCCCTTAATACCTTCCCAGTTTCCTTTTACTTGTTCTGATTTGGCTACGTGCTGATTGTGGATCTTAAGTGTATTGTTTTGATCATTATTAGTTTGTATTAATTTAAAAATATAGCGAGAAGAATATTTATCTGGAATCATTAATCATATAATTTTTTTAATCACAAAACGCATATAATTAATAAAAGGGAAATTCCACTTGGTACCACTGTACTTTTGACTTTTCCATTTGGTACCCAATTTTTTTTTGGATTCTATATGGTACCACTGTAATTTGAACTTATTCTCTACCATAACATTATGTTAAAGAAAACGTTAGTTTGGGGTTAAATAGCGCTAGGGGTTTGTCTAATTTTGCGTACTTAAGGTTTTAGAAGTCATTTTTGTCATTAACGACCAAATTTAAGGTCCAATTTGGTAAAAAAAACAAGTAGGCATTTCTTGATGCGTAAAACGAGGCTCTAGTCGTTTTTCTCCAATTTCGACTTCAATTTTGACCCATGAAATCCAAAACGATTCCCAATCCTTAGTTGAAACATTTACGATGCACAAGGCACATAAACAAGGCAAACTACTTATCATATTTGACACAAAACTAACGTTTTGTTTAACATAATGTTACGGTAGAGAATAAGTCCAAACTACAGTGGTACCATATAGAATCAAAAAAGAATTTGGGTACCAAATGGAAAAGCCCAAAGTACGATGGTACCATATTGAATTTCCCTTAATAAAAACCACCATGTGAATCATGTTGTTGAGCCACTATGGGTTTTGATGATGACAAACTAAAGTAATAACTAACAAGGTGATGCCTTGTTTATTGCTTTACTTTTTGATCTCTTTTAGTTGGTATTATAGTTGTTTTTGAGTTAGTTTAGGCTAGTTTGTTAGCTATCTCCTTAATTTGTGCAATTTTCCTCCTCGTATGCACTTTCTTTGGGCGCTTTGTTTCATTTCAGGACTTAGGAGTATGCTTGGAGGATAATTGCACAACCCCGGATATTAAGATCGAAGACGAAGGTCAAAGAAGCTTCAAGGAAGCATAACCGAGTTCATGGGGACAAATATAAGAAGTTTTGGAAGGATTCGCGCACAAGGGTCAACTTCAAATGGCTATAACTTTCAGCACACAAAATATTTTTGAGCGATTCAAGTTGGAGATGAAAGTTTGGCTCAATCGCTTTCTAACAAGTGGTCACAAGCTCAATTCCGATGCAAAACGAGTGAGATATGGCCGTTTGAAAATGAACTGACGAAACTGAAAACTGACCCGAGCGCTCGGGTCAACTGACCCGCCCGGGTCAATCTGCGATAAACTCATTTTCACTCCTGTTGGTCTGACCCGCCCGGGTCAGGTGACCCGAGGGCTCGGGTCAGGTCACCCGAGGGCTCGGGTCATCTTACCAGCCCGGGTCAGGTCATTTTTCCGGAAACATTTTTGCGACTTTGTTTACTTTAATGCGGGGGTTATTTTGTAATTTTCTGTTTTATTTCTTATGACTATTTAAGAGGGACTCCTCTTATTTTAACAAAGCTAATTTACAATATATTTTAATAAAGTGAGATTTGAAATTCTTAGAACCCTAGGAGAGAGAAAATCTCATCTTCTAGAGAGATAAGTGAGAGAAACTTGTTGAAAACTTGGAATTTGAAGAATCTAAGAAGGAAACTTGAAGATTTTGAAGCTCGTTGCAATTTTAATGAGAATTTCTTACTCTCTCTCATATTTTATTGCTTTATTTTCATATTTCAATGTCATTTTCACTCTATTTAGTTGTTCATCCTAGATTATTGTTTTAGTTTATGTTAATAGTTGTTAATGTCTTTTAGTTTATAATTTTTCATGATTTGTGAGTAGCTATTTCTTTGGGAAGGGTTTGAAGCCATTAATGAGTTCATGAACCTCTAAATCCAACATTAGGCTTTGACTTGGGATAATTTTGGTTAATTGATTTGGCATTTTCATGAATGTTTGTGTGATTGGCCATCATAGGAGCATTATTTAGGTACCCTTAGTGAAGGATCGAGAGATGAAGTTAAGGGGTTGCCTCAAATCGATTATTAGGCTTGAAGGACCATGAGAATAGGGACTACCTAGCCTAGGGGATTTAGTTTGCTTGTTTAAGTTCATCATGTTTATGGATATGCTTGGTTGAATGCCTTAGCCATGAGAATAGGTCTTCGGTAAGAGACTAGGCCAATCTAGCTAGCTCGAGAGAGTGGTTAGAGTTCCAATGGATGAACAATTCCCCTCAATTGATCCCCATTGTTGATTCCCATTGTGATTGCTTGGTTTGTGAATGAGTTGATTGGTGGATACCCCTTCCCAAAGCCATTTTTCTTATTGTCCTTTTGATCTATAAATCTTCAAAAACATAGAGTTTGCTTAGCTTATCATAAATCGATACTTATTGGTGCTTTCCTTAGTCCTTGTGGATTCGACCCTTTACTTGCCCTATATTGGGTAGTTTATGTATTTTTGACGTGTTTACAACGAGCGCGTCAAATTTTGGCGCCGTTGTTGGGGACTTCGGCTTGCATTGATTCGTGTTGATTAGATAAGTCTAGGCTATTTGTGAATATTTTTTTTTTCTTTTTGTTTTGAAAAAAAAAAATTGGCAAATACTTCTTTTCCTCAATACGAAAATGAGTCTTTTTGGGTTTACTTTGAGAGACTTGGGGAATTTATAAAGTTTCATGGCTATGATATTGAGGAATCTTGTGAGATTACTTATTGGAGACTAAATGAGCATACTAGAGGAGTTGTTGAAAATATGTTTAACGGTGATTTTCGAGCGACATCTTCGGATGAAGCTTGGAATTTTTTTTTGTGGTTAGCTAAGGACACTTATGATTCCGACTTTTATGCAAATTGTCATGATTCCTCTAATATGTGCATGAATTTCAATGATGTGTCACATGTCCCCAATATTGATTCTCATATATATGCTTGATTGTAATCCCTCCCCCGAAATTGATTTTCAATGTTCCTTGCATTTTGAATCATCGAAATCCGAATTGGAGCTGACTCTTGAGCGATATCTTATTGGGGCAAATTCTAGTGCCAATTATGAACCTCTCCCTAAAGTTGACTCCAAACCCATTGAGGATCTCTTTTTACAATTGAAAAGTGGTTTGAATTCACTTGGGAAAAATCGGGGTTGCAAAAATGATATTCTCAAGTTTGATTATGTTGATTCGAGGTATATTGAAAATGAAAATCAATTGGAAAAACCCCATGATCTTGATGATGGTTTTTGGAGTAGTGACGATGAGGGGCATGTTTTTGAGGAGAAAAGGCCCATTATTGAAGATATTGTTGAAAGTGAGGATGTTTATGAGTCTCTACATACCCTTTTTTTAGTCTCATGTATCTACATCTAGTGGATTGGACCTTACCTTCCCTCCTTGTGCTTTAGAGCATCCATCCTCTCCTACCCCTTCTTACTTGAGTGAAGATCTTGGTCAAGTTGAGGGTGAGTTACCTCATTTGGTGATTGGTGATGATTTTGAAGTTTTGATGGATAATGAAAATGTTGTTGATAATAACTCATGGTGGAAGAAGTCTCCCTTCTTAAGTCTTGCGATGTGAGTGAAGTGGTTAGTGAAAGCTTTGTTTCTATCTCTTCCCCTCATATTCCATTTACAAGAAGGATTGACATTATTCCCTCTACTGCCATTTCATATCCATTTTCATCTCTCAAAACTCCACCTCTTGATGAGTTTATTGCCTCTTTTGACATTCAAGTACCCAATTTGGTTGTTTTTGAGGAAAAGAGTGAGATTGCCAAGCAAAAAGAGTTTGTCGAGGAGAATTTACCGACTTTTTGTTCATTTTCTTATTATTTTGAGTCTTCTTCTTCCTATTTTCTTGATTTTTCTTTTAATTCCACTTCTTTTAGGCATCCCCCTCCTCAATTTTTGCATAAAATTACAATATATTTTGTGCATGCTTTTTATTTAAGTATTGCATATGCTATAATAATGGAAATGTGCGCTAGTGCATTTGACAAACTCTTGCGATCTTTGAATTGCTATTTACTAGAAAGGTCAAGCTTAGGACCTTAAATAAGCCTTTCCCGGGAAGTAACCCGTGATTTATTGCTTTCATTTTTTTATTTTAATTTTACTCATTTTTTTTTCTATCTTTACTTTTGATTTAGGTACATAATTAGAATAACACTCGTTCTCAATGGTACATGGAAAGCAGATAATGGTTTTGAAGAAAGTTGATTACAAAAGGAGATATTGGGTCATTTGCGGGTATTTGCACCCACCTACTATCCGGTAGTTTCCTTCCTTTTGCTTTTTCTTCAATGCTCTATGATTTGTGGAACATATGCTTGTTGGTTGAATGTTTCTTCCCTCCCTCCTTCCCTTTGATCGTCTTGTTCAAGCATTGAGGACAATGCTTTATTCTAGCTTGGGGGAGTAGCTATTTGCTAGCTTGAGGGAGGTGTGTATAGTTTATTTCTTTATTTTTCCCATTTTCACAAAAAAAAAATTAATTATCTTCTTTCTTTCCATTTCATTTATTTCTCTTTCGAGTTTTGATTTCCTTCCCTCTAGTTCAAACAAAGTCAAAAAATTGAAAAAAAAAAGAATGAATTGAAAAAACAAGAAAAAAAGAAACAAAAGAAGCGTTAATATAAATAAAAATTTGGTTTGCTTGCCCAAGGAAGATGCTTAGTAATGATATGATGTGGATTCCTTGCTTTGACTTTGAGTATATGTTTAGAGGCTTCTTTTGGAAGAGTGTGAGCATGGGTTAAGGTGTTTTAGGAGTTGATTAATCTTGATTGCATTAGAATCTACCAAAATAAAACTAATGAATGATCAATTGGATGCCTAGTCTTGAATCTTGACTAAGTTGCTCATGCTTGGATAATTTTAGCTTCAAATTTGCGGTCCCTTGTGTCCCTAGATGTACTCATCATGTCCCGAAAGAAAAGCTCTATAAGAAACTTAGTTTTTATTTCTCTTTGTATCCAATAAGTGGCACAAAAAGCCACAAGTTCTTATGTCTCTCTTTAGTGAGTAACTTCACATTTGTATAGCAAAAATCCCCATAATAAGGGAAAAAGAAAAAGCCAAAAACAGTCAAAAAAGGCGTGAAAAATGAAAAAAAGTGAAGAAAAACGAAAAGCAAAAAGAGTAGAATAATTCCAATAAAAGAGGTCAATTTGTGGATGCCTCCCACACTTAGTACTATTTTTCTAAAGTTTCGAGTAGAGTGGAGTCTAAGGCCTATTTGTGTGTCTAGGGATGGTGGACTAGTGGTTTGAGCTTTTTATAACACTTGAAGGGCCCTAAGTCTTTTGGATAGCTAGGTGTTCTCTAATGAGCGAGTAAAAAGTCTAATTAGGTGTCCTATTGCAATCTTGATTAGTTTCTTTCTCTACCATAACCTATGAGTACACTTGGAAATTAGTTGTTTTGAAAGTTGCTCTCTATCTTTGCTTGTGAACCATTTTATTAATAGTTGACTTGGGCATTAATTTTGAATTTGATTGAATAAATGGTTGATGAAAAACTAGAGTTGTGGGTTTGAAAACTCTTTGGAAACCCTTGCGAGATCCCACTCGCCCTCTAGAGCGATCTAGGGGTTTAAAGAGCTTGTTGCATGTGCTAAATGCAATCGTGATTCCTACGACAATGAGTTAGTGTAAATTCTTTCTTTATCCTTTTTTTTTTCCTTTCTTCTTTCTTCTTGATCTTGTTTTCTAATAATCTTCATTCTCTTACCCTTGTGTTTTATTTAATTTTGCTTGGGACAAAGCAAAGATCAAGCTTGGGGGAGTTTGATGCCTTGTTTATTGCTTTACTTTTTGATCTCTTTTAGTTGGTATTATAGTTGTTTTTGAGTTAGTTTAGGCTAGTTTGTTAGCTATCTCCTTAATTTGTGCAATTTTCCTCCTCGTATGCACTTTCTTTGGGCGCTTTGTTTCATTTCAGGACTTAGGAGGATGCTTGGAGGATACTTGCACAACCCCGGATATTAAGATCGAAGACGAAGGTCAAGGAAGCTTCAAGGAAGCATAACCGAGTTCATGGGGACAAATATAAGAAGTTTTGGAAGGATTCGCGCACAAGGGTCAACTTCAAATGGCTATAACTTTCAGCACACAAAATATTTTTAAGCGATTCAAGTTGGAGATGAAATTTTAGCTCAATAGCTTTCGAACAAGTGGTCACAAGCTCAATTCTGATGTAAAACGAGTGAGATATGGCCGTTTGAAAATAAACTGACGAAACTGAAAACTGACCCGAGTGCTCGGGTCAACTGACCCGCCCGGGTCAATCTGCGATAAACTCATTTTCGCTCCTGTTGGTCTGACCCGCCCGTGTCAGGTGACCCGAGGACTCGGGTCAGGTCACCCGAGGGCTCGGGTCATCTTACCCGCCCGGGTCGGGTCATTTTTCCGGAAACCTTTTTGCGACTTTGTTTGCTTTAATGCGGGGGTTGTTTTGTAATTTTTTGTTTTATTTCTTATGACTATTTAAGAGGGACTCCTCTTATTTTAACAAAGCTAATTTACAATATATTTTAATAAAGTGAGATTTGAAATTCTTAGAACCCTAGGAGAGAGAAAATCTCATCTTCTAGAGAGAGAAGTGAGAGAAACTTGTTGAAAACTTGGAATTTGAAGAATCTAAGAAGGAAACTTGAAGATTTTGAAGCTCCTTGCAACTTTAATGAGAATTTCTTACTCTCTCTCATATTTTATTGCTTTATTTTCATATTTCCATGTCATTTTCACTCTATTTACTTGTTCATCCTAGATTATTATTTTAGTTTATGTTAATAGTTGTTAATGTCTTTTAGCTTATAATTTTTCATGATTTGTGAGTAGCTATTTCTTTGGGAAGGGTTTGAAGCCATTAATGAGTTCATGAACCTCTAAATCCAACATTAGGCTTTGACTTGGGATAATTTTGGTTACTTGATTTGGCATTTTCATGAATGTTTGTGTGATTGGCCATCATAGGAGCATTATTTACGTACCCTTAGTGAAGGATCGAGAGATGAAGTTAAGGGGTTGCCTCAAATCGATTATTAGGCTTGAAGGACCATGAGAATAGGGACTACTTAGCCTAGGGGATTTAGTTTGCTTGTTTAAGTTCATCATGTTTATGGATATGCTTGGTTGAATGCCTTAGCCATGAGAATAGGTCTTCGGTAAGAGACTAGGCCAATCTAGCTAGCTCGAGAGAGTGGTTAGAGTACCAATGGATGAACAATTCCCCTCAATTGATCCCCATTGTTGATTCCCATTGTGATTGCTTGGTTTGTGAATGAGTTGATTGGTGGATACCCCTTCCCAAAGCCATTTTTCTTATTGTCCTTTCATCTATGAATCTTCAAAAACATAGAGTTTGCTTAGCTTATCATAAATCAATACTTATTGGTGCTTTCCTTAGTCCTTGTGGATTCGACCCTTTACTTGCCCTATATTGGGTAGTTTAGGTATTTTTGACGTGTTTACAACGAGCGCGTCACAAGGTTTATAAGCTTTATGTGTGCAAGGTTCATTAATTAATAATGGTGCTTTATAAAGATAATTAGTGAAGATCCTGAGTTGGAACTCTAAGAGAAGAACGAAGTTCTTGAATTGGTACTATGGAACCGTTCATTTGAATAATGGAACTGTTCCTTTGAATAAAGGAATTGTTCCTATGGAACTATGTTAGTGGAACTGGTATAGGAAACAAGTTGTCTAAACGAGTTCCAGAGGTGGAGTAATGGATAGCATGGAGCAAATGTTCAAGCCAAATTAATACACCCTCAACAACAGTTCCTAAGCGACGATTCATGATTACAGTTCTTGTTCAAAAGTTTCTCAAGAAACTGTCTGCTGTTCCTGAGTTGGGACGCATTTTTGTTCAACAGTTCCTCAAGGAACTATCTGTTGTTCCTGAGTTGGGACGCATGGATCTTCACAGTCGAAGATTTAAAGAGAAGACATAAAGACTAAGTTCAAGAGTCTGTACTTATGATTTATGTAAGTATTTTATATTGCTTAGTTTTAGGGAACTAGATGGAACTTATTAAATGTAACAAGTGGTTTTGAAAAATATTTAACGGAGAATTTTTAGGAAATATCGTGAATAAATAAAACAGTTTTTATTTTCTAAATAAAAATCTTTTTTTATTACTGAACAAGTAAAAATGAATTTCCTAAGTTCTCTCCGTATATTTCTCAACCACTAAACCACTTACTGTTAGTGTGTTTGAAAATGTCTTTGCTTGTTCCTCAAGTAGTGTGAACGTGGGAAAATAATTCTACGTGGGTTACTGCTTCACACTTAGTAGAGGAATAAGTGGAACTAACATGAGAAGACTTCACTATAAAAGGAGAAGTCTTTCTCATTACAAACCACCAACTGAAAACACATTTCTATTGCTAAATCTTAAGTGTTTTCTAAAAAGTCAGTTGCATTATTAAGTGAGTTCCTAAGTTTCTTCATATCTAAGTTCAATATATATACTAGTGTGTTTCACAAATTGAGTTGTAATTTGGGGTTCAAGGGTTGAGTGACTCTTGTAAGACTTAGAGCTAAGTTAGTGAGTGTAGGCTTCGGAGTAGAAGCAAGAGAGAGAAGAGTTCCAGTAATCAAAGGGGATTACTGTGGGGAACTTGCGTTCGAGAGGAACTCAAGTTAGAGAGAGTAGAGTTACAGTAATCGAAGGAGACTACTGTGAGGAACTTGAGTTCGAGAGGAACTCAAGTTGTAGAGAGTGATAATAGAGTTGTTACAATAATATAAGTTTTTGAGGTTTTTCCTTCTTGATGAGATTCAAGAAGTTTCCTCAATTTTATATTTCTCTGTCTCTCGATTCTTGTTCCTTTATTGTTTTAAAATTCCACAAAAAAGCTTTGATAAAAGTTCCAAAGCTGATCCATTTTCTCTTGTATGTGTTCCTATTGAAGTGTCACATGTGATAAGGAATAAGGATGGTACATTAATCTTTTTGGCACCAGTTTAAAGGTTTTAATTGGTAATGATACTAAGGTTTAGAGAAATAACGCATAATAATTATTCCTCTCAAAAAGAAAACGCATAGCAATTATCAGTAAAACAGAAAAAAAAAAAAGTTGAATGTAACACCTGAGTAGCAACGAGAGATTGATTAAAGTCACCTTTTCTTCCCCAATCTCCAATGACCAAGAAACTGAGAGACCCATCTTCTTTGGTCGCTTGTTCGAGCCTTGGAAGCGTAGCATTGATAACTTGTCCGTACAACAAGAAAATGAACATCAAGTTCATGACTTTGTTAAGTATGGTAGCCATGGATACAACAGTATTCTCTCTCTCTAAGATGTTAAGAGAGAGAAAGAAATAAAGAGAGAAGAAAAACAGAAAAATTTAGATCTTAATTCCTTGATCAAGCTTGTTGGTAAAGAGGTAATGGGGTGATTTCTTCCTTTTTATAATGAGCTACCCATGTTTTATTTTTTAAGTTTTTAATGGTTCAAGTCTTCAAGAGATGTTTGGACCACTAATACCTTCTCGGTTGTTTTTGTTTGCACTACTTTCTTTCATTTTACTAAGCGTTGTGATAAAGTATAGGAAAAATTGTTAAAAACTACCTTATAAATACTCATTTTTGCAAAAAACTATCATATAAAAAAAAAGTTGTAAGAAACTAATTTTTAAAGCAAAATTGTGGTAACAAACTACCTTTGGCCGGATTCCGAACCATTGACCACCTATTTCCGGCGTTGACCTTTTATTTTCCCTTTGTTTTTCAATTAATCTTTATCGAGATTTGCCATACTACAACATCTTAATATCAACTCTCGAAGGGAAATTAATATTTTGGATGAAATTGGAGTAAAATGGAAGGGAAAAAAGTAAAGAAAATAAAAGGTCAACACCGAAAATGGTAGTTAATAGCCAAAATCCTACGAAAGGTAGCTTTATACAACATTTATGTTTAAAAAGGTAGTTTTCAGGGATGTCAGTGGGGCGAATCTCATTCCCGCCCAACTGGGGCGAGGATGGGACTAGGTTCGGTAGGGGGTGGGGTAGGGATGGGGATGAAAATCATACCCACAATAAGTGGTGGAGCGGGTGCGGATTTTATGTCATACCCGACCCTTCCCCGCCTGCCCTGCATGTCCCCACCCGCCCCGCCCCATCCCCGCCTGCCCTGCTTTTCTTTCATAGACTTCTCATTGAAGAAGACAAATTATTTCACGGTAAACACCTTTAATATTCATCTTAAATCTGTGATATAGAAGATAATTTTCATCTTAAATCACTTTTTTTTCTTACATTTCTTAATTACTCAATTGTTAATTATTCTCCTTTAATATAAGATTTAGTTATGATTAGATATAATATTTTTTCTTTTACTATATTATGTTGCGGTAGTACTTGCAGAATGTGTTTGGGAGGATAGTTGGGATGGGTAAAAGCGGGTATGAAGTAGGTGTTGGTACCCACACGGGTGGTGGGGCAAAGATGGTTTTAAATTAAATACGTACCCATTAGGGAGCGGATGGGTGTGGAAATTTTTCCCTGAAATGGGTGGTGGGGCGGGGATGGGGATGAGATTTTTAGGCGGGTACAGGTGTGAAGGGACCATCCTCGGCACCCTTCGGCTAATTGACATCCCTAGTAATTTTACAAAACTCTTTTTATATAAGATAATTCTTCATAAAAAAATCTTTTTATAAGATAGTTTTTGATAAATTTTCCTAAAGTATAACAAGTTTTATCCTCATGTATATGGGCCTATGGGGTAAGGAAAAATGAAACCGACCGAAGAAATCATATCAATCTTAGGGGTCGTTTGGTTCACTATTTTTGGGCTTTAAGAAACGCAATCAATTACCGATTCCCTTTCTTCTTGTTTGGTTCAACCCCTCATCAATCCCTTACCATTACTTGATGGTAATGGATTCCCCCAAATTTGTTACCTTCCCCTCCCCCTCAAGTAACAAAATCAATTACTTGAAGGTAATGGTTAATTACCATTCATTTCCATTCCTTGGCTTGAACCAAACACTCAATAAAGGTAACCATTTTTTTTACCATTCCCCTCCTTTATTTGTATCCATTCCCTTTCCATTCCATATCTTGAACCAAACGATCCCTTAGATGAAAGAAAGCAATCTTTTATAGACGACCTAAATTATAAATGGGAGTGCATCTTACAGGGGCAAAAGCTGTAATGTAGTCTAGTAGAATATGGAATGTTTATAATTTGTAGAATTTTCTATGATAGGTTTCTCTTACTTTTTGTTGTTTAGATTTTAGAGCACGTTTGGTCCATGATTTTTAAGCTCCAAAAAACGGAATCAATTACCGATTCCCTTTCTTTTTGTTTGGTTCAACCCCTCATCAATCCATTACCATTACTTGGTGGTAATGGACTCCCCCAATTTATTACCTTTAATTTCTCTCCCCCTCAAGTAACAAAATACATTATTTGGTGGTAATGGTTACCATTCTATTTTCATTCCATGGCTTAAACCAAACACCTAATAAAGGTAACCATTATTATTGTTACCATTCCTCTCTATTTTTTCCATTCCCTTCCCATTCCTATAACAAATAAAATCATTATCTTTCTCTCTCCTTCCAATAGCGGGGGCTATCCCACATGGCCCATGGGGAACTAAATTGAGTAGTGCAAAATATATTGGGGGATGTATATTTATTTTCTCAACCTAAAATAAAATTTAATTTATTTCCAAGTGAGTAATATTTTTCTAAAATCGAAATAATTTCTATACAATCGTTGCGCCGCAGTATATAGCTATAATCATCATGATTAATTTTTTTGGTGCAAATAATCGTCATGAATCATGATTCAGGAATATTCATGTTTCAATGAGTAATTATTTTTTTTGGGTGCAAATGTTTCACGAGTTGCGAGGGTTAGCTTTTTCAGCTATGGTTCACTTCCGGGAAAATTAGAATGGATGACTACTTTAAAAGAGGTATTTTTTTTTCTGGCAACTACTCTAAAAAATCACATTAGTTTAGTATAAGCATTCCCCTCAAAAAAAAAAGGTTTAGTATAAGCATGAAAAATGCATAGACCCGAATTATAAAGGTGATGATGGAAGTATACGCAATTATTGTCCGAAGCCCCAAATTCCGGTTGTGTTGATACATTACGAGTTTTCTTGCTTTACCTAGTATTTTGGCTCGGGCGTGCTCTCGGTCAGTTACAATGATCAAATATATTATCATTCATAAATTTCATAATTGATTTTATTAGTTTTTCGTATATTCTGTCTAGTGCGAAATTGGAAAATGGACATTATGGAAAAATAAATTATTTAAAAAAACCTTCTAAGGAATTGGGGTAAGAGAATGTTATTATTAGTTAATAAAAGTGTTAGAGATCAAAAAACTTAGTTAATATATTTTTTTATTGAAGGACAAATTAAGTTGAGTATCTTTTTATTGATAAAGATAGAGTGTAGGCCATGCCAAAGATGTATTTAATTTAATTTAATTTGCACTAGTGGAAAAAGCCCATCGTATCCGGTCAAAACCGGGCTTACAGATCCGGTTTTGGTCCAGATCGGGTGGGCACAGAGTTGTTTAGAGAACTTAATTGATCCGGTTCAAAACCGGATCAGTTAAGTTCTAACTGATCCGGTTGAGCTGCATAACCGGACCAGTTATTAAAGTTAATTGATCCGATTTTACAGCTCAACTGGACCAGTTAACCTCCAGGTTATTTAAAAAAAACAATCAGACTTTGAAGCCCCGGGGAGGAAGAGGCTAGAGAACTTTATACGTAAATTAATACGTATGTTTTACCCCCAATAATAATAATAATAATAATATAATATAAAAAAATTATTTTTTTACTGCCACGTGTCATTTAAGGTAATTAAAAAAATTTAGGGGATAAAAAATACTTATAATTACTTTTCGGTGTGTAATAAGATTGATATTTTGTCACTTTACTGTTAATCTATGAGACTATGATTAATTTTTCATATATTAATTTCTTTAAAATTGTCAAGTCTAAAAAATAGTTTTTGTTCCTAGTATCACCCGTTTCCCACCCGCCCCACCCGCGGATGATGGGTGGAGCGGATATGGGTGAAATTTTTGGCGGGTGATGGATGGTGTGGATGGAGTTTTGGGTCGCGGATGATGGGGCGGATGGAGCTTCACCCGACCCATCTCCGATCCATTGCCATCCCTAGGCACAGAGTTGTTTAGGGAACTTAATTGATCCGGTTCAAAACCGGACCAGTTAAGTTCTAACTGATCCAGTTGAGCTGCATAACCGGACCAGTTATTAAAGTTAATTGATCCGATTTTATAGCTCAACTGGACAAGTTAACCTTCAGGTTATTTAAAAAAAACAATCAGACTTTGAAGCCCCGGGGAGGAAGAGGCTAGAGAACTTTATACGTAAATTAATACGTATGTTTTACCCCCAACAAAATCAAAATATACCCCCAACAAAATCAAAATACAAACATAGATACATACTACATTAACTGGTCAAATTACATGAGCAAACACATATCTAAGTGCAAATAACATAAAATAATTCACAAAATAATAAATATTAATATTCAGGATGAGAAGAAAACCGAAAGATATAAGATTTTCTCTCTCTCTCTCTCTCAGATAGAGATGACAATTATCCATGGGTGAGTGGATTATCCACCCACCCGCCCTAAATAAATGGGTGATCACCCGCGGTGAAGCGGGTGATGGATGGATCGGGTGGTGGGTCGGGTCGGATATGGATGATATTTTTTGGACTCATCACCCGCTCCATCCATCCATCCATCCACCCATATATATATATATATATATATATATATATATATATATATATAAATAAAGAAATTTATTTTTTTACTGCCACGTGTCATTTAAGGTAATAAAAATAATAATTTTTTTGAGGGTTAAAAAAATAATACTTATAATTACTTTTTGGTGTGTAATAAGATTGATATTTTATCGCTTTATTATTAATCTATGAGACTATGATTAATTTTTCATATATTAATTTCTTTAAAATTGTTAAGTATTAAAAATAGTTTTTGTTCCTAGTATCACCCGTTTCCCACCCGCTCCACCCGCGGATGATGGGTGGAGCGGATATGGGTGAAATTTTAGGCGGGTGATGGATGGTGTGGATGGAGTTTTGGGTCGCGGGTGATGGGGCGGATGGAGCTCCACCCGACCCATCTCCAATCCATTGCCATCCCTACTCTCAGATGATAAGAGAGAGAGAGAGAAAGAAGAAGAAGAAAACTGAAAAGTTTAGATCAAGAAGAAACTTAATTCCTCGATTAAACTTGTTGTTCAAGAGATAATGGGTGATTTCTACTCTTTTATAATAGAGTGCGTCTTGGGTGTAACATGTTACGCCATAACTTATTGTATAACTACATTTCATACAAAGAACTAATATAGTAATTGTTTCATGTCATTATTGGTGTGTATCATATCCTTTTTGAGCTGTTTCATGCCATTTTAAAATTATTTTATATCAGTATAAAACTCTTTCATGTCATTATTGGTATGTTTCATATCATTTTGGAACTATATCATGACATTTAAAATTTATACCAACACTACTCACTTCTATGTAATTTTTCAGCAAACTTGTATCATTTTACCCTATTTCATATTCATTTGTCCACTCTTTATATTCCTTATCATTATTACACAAACTAATATCATTTAGAAGAGAAATGATATCATTATTACTCACTTTTATGTCATTTTCAGCAAACTTGTATCATTTTCTATTATTTTATTATTATTTATCAACTCTTTATATACCCTATCATTATTACACAAATTGATATCATCTATAAGAGAAATCATATCATTAATAATCACTTTTATGTCATTTTCAAACAAACTTGTATCATTTCCCCCTATTTAATTGATAAATATTTTTTCAACATTTTATATACCTTATCATTAATATACCAACTAATATCATTTATAAGATAAATGATATATTATTTCTCACTTTTATGTCATTTTTAAGCAAAATTGAATAATTATTATCCTTTTCTATCTCCTTCCCCTCATGAATCCACCACCCCCCACCCACCACTCCACCTCCTCCCACCCTTTCTGACGCACCGGCACCGCCACACCACTGTATCACCTGCCGTCGTCCGTCAAAACTCCTTTATCTCTTCTTTTCAGTCACCACCACACCACCATCAACGAGCACCGAGCATATACCTTATTTTATTATCACGACGCAGCAGCACTAGCGAGCACCGAACACATAAATAATCTGCTCAGTCACCATGAACACTGGCGAGCATGCCACTAGGGTCGGTTGTAAGGCACCACTGAGAAACTAGAATATTTGAGTCGAAGGTTCAATTTCTTTGCAGATGAAGACTTAGGGTCCGTTCTGTTCAACTTATTTTAACTTATATAAGATTTTATAAGATCAGATAAGATCGATAAGATAAGATAAGATAAGATAAGATAAGATAAGATAAGATAAGATAATATATGATCAGATTAGATAAGATAAGATAAGATAAGATAAGATCAGATAAGATAAAATAAGATGTTAGACACACTCAATAAACTATCTTATAAGATAAGATAAGATAAAATAAGATAAGATAAGATCAGATCAGATAAGATAAGATCAGATAAGATAAGATTTTATAAGATCTTATAAGATAAGATAAGATAAGATAACACAAAATAAGTTGAACAGAACCTTAGTTTATTCGATTTCAAGAACAAATCTCGAAAATTTGGTACGATTTCGTTCAATTTTAAGAACAATCGAAAATTTGGTTCGAAGATTTCGTTCGGTTTCAAGAACAAATCTCGAAAATCTAGTTCAATTGGTTCTGTGGGGGAGGGGGAGCGTGGTTCCGTGGGGAGGGGTGGGGGTGAGGGTGGGGTGGGGTAGGGGAGGGCTTTCAGTTGGTTGGGGGTGGGGGGATGAGAGAAAGGAATTTTGTTTTGTTAAATTTTTTTTTACCTGGTTTAAAGGTCACAGGTCAACTTGCCCTACTGGAGGAATTTTGGTGTAAAGTTTGTATTATTTAATAATAATCAAAAGTTTGTATTATTGCGAGAGAACGGACAAAAGTTTGTATTATTCTAGTTAAAAAATCCTATTATTTATTACATATTAGTGAAAGATTGATCATGTTATTTTTAGCCAAATTTTCTATCATAAATAAATCACGACAATTGTTTATTCGTCAAATATAAGGTTAGTCCGTCTTGCGTACGACCCGCTACACCTATACATATAGGCGTGGTCACGCGCGCGCGTATACGCCTGTTAGCTCATTTTCAAAAAGTCATATCTCACTCGTTTCTCATCGAAATTGAGCTCTTGACCAGGCATTTGAAAGCTATCAAATCAAATTTTCATCTCCAACCTAAATCTTTCCAAGTTATTGAGTGTGCTGTGAGATATGACCTTTTAATGTTGACCTTTGTGCACAAACCCTTATGAACAAATAGAGTTACTTTTATAAACAAATAAAGTTACTTGTATGAATATGTGGTTACTCTTAACAATAAAAGGGTGTTACTCTTATAAACAAATGTGGTTACTTTTATAACAAAAGAGAATACTAATCAATTTACTCTTATGAACGAATGAGGTTACTCGTATGAAAAAATAAGATTGCTTTTGTGAACAACTGGGGTTACTCGTATGATTAAATAAAGGGGTCGTCGTATGATTAAATAAGGTTACTCTTATGAACGAATTATGTTTCTTTTATGGCTAAATGTGGTTACTCGTATGATTAAATAAGGTTATTCGTATAATTAACCAAGATTACTCCAAAAAAGTAAATGGGATTACTCATATTATATTTTAAGATTACGCATAACAATAAAATGGGTTACTCTTACCAAAAATGGGGTTACTCGTATGAATAAAAGGGGTTACTCTTATAAATGAATGGAGTTACTCGTACGAATAAATGTGGTTACTCTGACGAAGGAGATTACTCTTAACAATATAGGGGTTACTCTTATAAACAAATGAGGAAACTCTTATAACAAAAGAAGATATTGATCAGTTTACTCTCATGAACAAATAGAGTTACTCATATGAATAAATATGGTTTATTTATAAATAATTGGAGTTACTCGTATTATCAATTGTGGTTATTGGTATGAATAAATAAGTGATATGAATAAATAAGGTTACTGATATGAATAAATAAGGTTACTGGTATGAACAAATAAGGTTACTGGTATGAACAAATGAGGTCACTTTAACCTTACATAACAATCATACTAGATTGCGTAACAGAAGTGCACAAATCGTGTAAAAGTCAATATATACCACAAGTTAATTATAATTAAAATGGATAAAGTGTCCCATTAACCCTTATATTTACCACAAAACTTGATCAGACAAAAAAAATCAACTTTCGACATCAATGTACAAATACAAATTATACTTTAAGGAATACTTCAATCAGTGAAACAAAATTCTCAGTCGGCCAAACTCCCTTTATAGTTTATATCCTGGTTCCTCAGTCAAGCGATCTTCTTCGTCATTTGATAATTATACAAGTTTGAGTCTAGGGTTTTTTTTTCTCGTCTTCTCTCTATCAAGCAAATCCTCAATATTCTGAAGCTCTCAAAAATGGCGAGAAAAATTGGACATTACAGAAAATTACTTACCAGAGAAAATTTGGAGGAGAACAACAGATGTTAAGCGAAGAGAGAGAAATAAATCAAGTAGCACGAAGTAGCGAAGCAAAGAGTAGTTTTCTAAAGAGCAACTCCAATGGTGAGCTACAACACTCAGTAAACTGAGTTCTTGCATCGAACTTTTTAAAGAATATTACTTTCTAGCTACAAAGTGTCTTGCAATGGTAGTTACAATACATTGTTGCTTGAATGGTCCACATCTCAATCAATATTTTCAACTTTAATTTTTTATTCAATTATAATTAGGTAGGAAACAAAAAAAAATTGTGCGTTTATTGTTGATGGAGATCGCACTCACCAATCGTATGGAGTGTGGCATCACCTTTCCTTTTCCCTATTTCAAGCCATATTGCGCTTTTGAAGTCAGCAGTAGGCTTGGTGGAGCGAGTGTTCTTCTCGGCGGTATCAATTATCTTCTTTCCGATGGTTGAGCAACTTGCTCACTAATTTCAAATATTGCAAGCAGGTCCAAAATTACAACCATTGGAGTTGCTCAGAGGCCAACCTAAGCTTTTTATGTGGGCCGACCACACTAATAAATTTCAGATGTGACCGCCTATATATAAGAATTATTTGTGATATAAGATATACAACAACCTAGACATTGTTAGAACTTGAAGCCCGATACTAGTTGATTTTTTTATAAAGGAACTAGTTATATTTTGAGTAAAATAGAACACAAAAACTTATATATCCACCTCCCTTATTGTTCTTGTCCGTTAAGTTAAAAACAAAAAGAAAATCAAGTCGTGGTCATGAAATCCTAATTAGGGTTCATTTTCTTCTAATAAGATAAGTTTTCATTGCTACATGCTATGAGCGTATACGATAAACCCATCAACTTCAACTTCATAAAAGTAGGTACTTTCACATGAATTAAACCCTCTACACAATTATTAACGATTATACAATTTTGAATAGCAATAATTGTCATGTATATTCATGTTTCACGAGTTGTGATTTGTGATATTTTGCATAGCACTAGTTGTCATTAAAGATCATACGTATTAATTTGAGTATCCCTCTGTTTTTGGTTTCTTTTTAGTGCATATGTTTCACGAGTTGTGATTTGTGATATTTTTTTTCTTGTGAACAGTGAATTTGGTGGCTAAACTTAGAGTTGATGACCGACCACTAATAAAGAGATGAATTTAGTGTATGCATAGATAATACGATAATACATTGACCTAAACTATGAAGATGATGGATAAGTGTATGCAATGGCAGAGGCCAAGTCCTTATATTCCGGCTGTAGTTTCACTAAAAAAAAAGAGTTCCGGTTGCCTTGATGCCAATCCTCACTCTCATCAACTTTCTCACATCTTCTCGAAAACTTTGTTATTAGTCATGACCAAATTCACCACATTTACATATTCCACTCAATACTCATAACTAAGCTAAGAAAAGCTGATTATTTCATTTTTCTCTTTTATATTAACTATACCCCGCCTTATATAGTCATATTCTCTATTGAAACTTGTCAGTGTACGTTAATTGATTATATTTTATAATCTTAGATATATATTTGAACATGCAATAATGTTATAACTGCTTTTCAAAAAAAATTCATCATATTGTATGCAAAGGTCTAATATGAGAATAAGTTCTAGTCGCAATAACTAATGAAAAATATTATCCTTTAAGTAGCAAATTCTATTGTACACACGGCGTTCTGGTGGACGGTGTATGTTTAGATTATACGACTTTAATTTACATGCCAACCCAATGCATGTAATCTCATATGTACACATTGCTTAATGATCTCCTATTAAAAATGGAAATTGAATGATAGTAAAGCATATGAAAGCGCGAGTAGGTTGGCGATGCGTAGATAATGGTTTACGACTTTACGTAATTACGTTGTCGATATGTGAGCATATGAGACCAGGGCCGTAGCTGCGGGTGTGCAAAGAGCCCCTCCGCACAGGGCCCCAAGTCCAACTTTTTTTGGTTTTATTTGAAAGGGCCCAATTTGAAAAATATGATGTTTTGTAAATAGTAAACGGCAAACGCTCCACAAGTCCACATCTTCATCTCCGGACTCCATAATCCACGCTATCCCCTATCATCTTCCTCAATTTCTTCCACCAAAAATTCAACCTCCCATATCTTTAACTTTACTCTTTAGTATTGTCATCAATAATTTTTCGTAATTATCAAAAATAAAATCAATCCATCAATTAGTATTGATTCTCTCTACTCTCTATGAAAAATTGTAGTTCGTTTCTCTCACTAAGGGGAAAGAAAGGGCCCAAATTCCATTTTAGAACAGGGCCCCATAAATATCCAAGACGGCCCTGTATGAGACATGTGAATATTCGAAGCACATGAAAATAAAAATATGCTACTGATGTTGGCCAGAGTACGTACGTAGTTATTACAATTTAATATGACCTCTTTCGGATATTCCAAGTTGATTCTTTTGAGCATACCTTGTCAACCAACCGTTTTACACTTTGAGGCTTTCAGATCCTGATCTTATGTGGCTAAATTGGGTGATTGAGTATGGATGATTTCTGGCAATTTGTTAAGAAAATAAACATTAAACTGGTTGTTGTAGAAACCAAACAATGTTCCCATTTTTTTTTCCTAGGTTCAAACTCAATTGGTGTTTCATTTATTTTAGAGATTCTATTGTTGGACTTATCTAGTTATGGTGAACCTTGGTCTAAAGAGATCTTGTTTGGACAAATTAGCAAGACTTTTGTAGTAGATTATAGAGATTAGAAGGTTGGATGACGACAAAGATTTGGTGATTGAGATAAGGGTATATACAGTTGCTATTGTTTGTTTGTTTAGGGTTGGGAATAGGTTACATAGAATAACAACTTGACTAACATAGAATTACTAATACCACCCCTTTTCTTTTATGGTCTTCTTTCTGTTTCGGGTGTGAAATAGTGGACGTTAAGGGTTGACGGCCGTTGAAGGGATGACAAGGCTTCGCGACGTCGAGTATGTTGGTGTAGGTCTTCTTTCTGTTTCGGGTGTGAAACAGTGGACGTCAAGGGTTGACGGCTGTTGAAGGGATGACAAGGCTTGGCGACGTCGAGTATGTCGGTGTAAGGTTGTCGGTGTACCTGCACAATGAACAAGGATGACTGACCTCGGGGGGTTGCCGAGGAAACCCACTCTGATGCCTAAGTAAAACAAGGTTCGACAAGGCAATGTGCATATAAGGTAAGTAGGGTCAGAATTAATGTACCTTGGGAACGGTGCAGGTGGGCTATCTATATTAAATTAACAGTAGGTCGGTTCCCTTATATTATGGGATCTTGTGTACGCGTGTACGTCGAAATCAGTCCCGTACACGTATGCGTCACTTCTCTGACAGATTGTCAGGCCGGTAAGTTCTAGCTGGGGAGCTTGTCAGGCCGCCAAGTATGACTATGTCGGCCATTCCTGCCGTGTCTACCTGGACTTGCCTCGAAGATAAATTTGGTGTCGGCAAGATCATTGCCGGCATATACTTGGCGGTTGCCAAGTCAGAGGGAGTTGTATACGCCCGTACAACTAGCCCCCCCAAAGTGATGGCGGTCTTGCCATCGTTGCTTTGGCGAGAACATGTCACAGTTTTTTTTCAAAAATTGGGCGCTGCGAATTCACGTGGGCTCTCACCACACGTCTTAATCTGTGAGCGGCAGTTGCGTTTGGGGCGATCTGGGCCGTTCAATTTTTGCTTTTAATGGTACAGTTATTTGTCCTTTCTCTCTCCTTCATTTCTCTTCTTCTCTAAGTGACCCTTCCTCTTCCTGGTAATTTTTCTCTCTTCTTCTGACATTTTCGCTTTGCTCTTCGAGATTTTGGTCCTGTTTTCTTCCTCTTTTTCGGTTTTTGACCGAATTTCTCTTGTATTGTGCGCTTTTTTGGCATTCTCTCTAACTGGGTTTTTTTTTCTTTGGTGGGTTTCAATGTTTCCAGTGAGAGTTCGAGCGAGTTTCGTATTTCTCCGGGTTAGGGTTTTCGTTGTCTGAGGTAAAAGTTCTCAACTTTCTTTTGTTCTTTGTCTTTTTGGGTTTCCATTTTGTTTTTCATGCTTGGAATTCCCTTTTTGAGTATGCGAGGATGTCTAGTACGTCCGGGGATAGCCAATATGAACCGGAAGATTACACCTTGGCTCTTTTCGGTCCCGACCCTGAGTCTCCAGAGGTTTCTTCCAAAGAAACTTCCACTCGCCTAGAAGATGGCGACGACGGTCCTTCTACCCCCCGAGGATGGTGGTAGTCGGCCAGCTTTGGGGACTCTTTCAGAGCCGCGTACTTTTTCTGTAACACGGGAGGAGGTAAAACAAGGCTTGTCGGATCTCTAAGCCGAAGGTGTGAGGGGAAAACGTCTGGCTGAGGCACGAATTTCTCCCGAAATTCTCAAAAAACTCTGCCATGAAACTCTTGGCGAGTTGATTCCTACACCGCCAAACGCTCCCTTGGATGCAGTGGAAATCAAGCCTATTAGTCGCCAATATTGGTTGGCGTCTGATGAACAAGCTATATACGAGTATGGAATCAACCTTGGGAAGGCCGAGATTACTATGGCGGCTCCCCCGCCAACTGTAGATGATGCTGATGTTTACCACATCCAACTGACTGGGACGATGCTCTGAGTAGAGGAAAAATAAGTCGTGATGAGAGGTACCGATGGAGGAAACTTGGCGGTCGAGCTAGGGCCGCTACTATACTGTTTTAAAAGAAGACCGAGACTCTGAGACAATTGTCGACCTAGGTTCATCTCATTTTGAGAAAACGCTTTTGGAGACGGCTAAAGTCAGAGCTACCATAGGGTTGTGGGCAGCTCTAGTAAGGCTTTAGCAGTTGTCGGCTTAACCGCCAAGGTTGACGATACTGATGATGGAGATGATGAGAGGCAAAGTGGAAGTGAGGATGACGACTTTGTCGACGAAGCTGATGATGTCGGCCTGGAGGATGCATACTTGCCGGAAGGCAAGTCTGGGGGTCCTTCTAAAATGGCTCCCGAAGCTGCTTGGTTGAGGGATGCTCGCAAGTATGATTATTGTGGTGCTGCCGCCAAGCTTTACAAGTTGCCGGAGGAGTATGAGCTACTTTTATCGGGACCGAGAGGATGTTATCATTCATCCTCTCGAGGGGTGTGTAGGTGTATATAGTCAACATTTTGAGTTTGGCCTATGTTTTCCTATGGACCGCCACTTTGTAGATTTGTTAGTAGGTCTCAACGTTTGGTTAGCTCAACTCACCTCCTAGCCATACGCCAACTGATTTGCTACATTTGGACTTGTCGGTGGTACAATTTTCCTTTAACCATTAATTTGTTTAAACACCTCCATAAGTTAACGTGATGGGTCCAATCATGGCGCTAAGGTTGATGATGTAGATGCCGTCAAAAACAAAGGTTGGTATTCTTTGTATACCACAAGGAAGAAGTTGACGGTTTTTTCCCCGTATGACCTCGTTGAAAGGTTGGCGGCAAAGGTGGTTTTGGCTGCGAGTTCCGGAATCTTACCCTTTGCGGTACGTTGGTTTACCAAGCCTCGGTGCAAACTAGAACATATTCCTTTCACCACTTTAACTGCTAGAGAGAAAGATGCCTTCGCTCACTTTGACGCTATGCCTCCTCCCGGCAAGAAGGGGCGGCCTTTGCCTAAGATTTGGCTGCCACATCCCAGATATATTTTGGGAAATATACCTCTATCCGCTGCCGGGATGTGTCGTACTCATCCATCCGGTAAGGATGGTAAGGACCGACAACATGCGTTTAAAGCTTTTGCTTGCTCTTTTCTCTTTTTTTTTGTTTACTCACATCTGCTTTGTTTTTTTTCAGCTTTGAAGTCCTTGGGTCGCAAGTGCCTTGGCATGAATCAGCGTTGGGCTCCGACAACAACCACGCCTGAGATGCCTCCTCCCACCAAAGAAGCTGAGAGTATTACTGCCTTAGCCATAACCCAACATGCCGAGCAATCTTCTGGTGTTAATAAGGATGGCAAGCCCCCTTCTCGCCGGCAAACAACTAAGAAAGATACTGTCGGCAAGGCTTCCAAGACTTTGCCAACTGTAAGGGGAGGTCTTATTAAGAAAGGGACAGCAGGGCTCAATCTGAGAGCAGGCGCCAAGATTCTAGCAAGGCGGAGTCTCCTATGGATGTTATGCCTTGCGGCAAGCCGGCCTGTCGAAGTTGAGTCTGCCTCTGTTGATATGTCTACTTCGCCTCATGATAACAAGATGAAGTTTTATGTGTCCTATTCTGACCAAAGGTGTAATACTCCGTATTTTTATTAACTTATTATTCATAATTTTAAAAAGGTTTTATTTACTAAAAAGACTTATTATTTATTAGAAAATTTATTAAAGTAGCCTTTTATATTAAATTATGGGTATTTTAAATAAATCCTAGCCCAAATTGAATGTTGGGCCTATGTTTACTAGTTTTTAAATCCAAGTGCTTTGTTTAAAACAAAAATATTTAAAAGAATTTAAGAAAGAAAAAAAAAGAAAAAAAAAAAGTTTCGGCGCATAGTGCAGCCGGCATGTATACTTCACATTGATGTTGGGTTGTTTTCTTTTTAATCTTAGTTGTTATTTTATAGATTAACCTTCTAGAATTATGTATTGTGGATAATTTATATCTTTTCAGATTCTTAGTTGGATGATCGTAAAAATTTGTTAGATCTTAGCTAGATTTGTTTATCTTTTCTCTTAAACCCATCTTTTAGTTTTTGAGTCCTAGTATGACTCTACTTGTCCAACTAGTATAAATAGGGGTCTCCAGCCATCATATTCTTCACACCAAATTTGAGAAATACATCTCTTTTCTCATGTTTAAACTCTCTCTCTCTTTTAGCCTACCTTCCCTCTCTTCTCCCTAGTAGTTATTCATTTTCAAGGTGCGTGTATATGTAGATCTTTAATAATTGTTTTGCAAGTGTAGTATCATGTTTTTAGGAAAATATTTTAGATTAAAGTACATGTTTTTATGAGATTATTATGAATTTGGGAAGCATCTTATTAATGTTCCATATTCACTTATGTTTGTAGTTTAGTACTTAGCGTGAGATATCACGCCAATTCATGTCAACATATTTTTCATTATGTACTATTTTATTATTAGTAGTAGTAAAATTTATATTATTACTAATATTAATAATATTATTATTATTTCAAGATTAAATAATTTATTTTATTTATTCCTTTATATGAGTAAGTTTATAAGAATTATTATTTCTGAAGGATTTTTACTAGATATATGATATTTTATGATCGCAATTATAAAGAGGCAACGACTTGTTATTAATTAGCGAGAACGGTAGCTGTTATTATTATTTACCCAGGCAACGGCTTGTTATTTATTAGCAAGAACGGTAGCCATTATATTATTTACCCATGTACTTTTTGTATAAGTCATGTGGACAAGGTAGTAACCCCTCGTAATAGACTCAGTAAGGAATACTAAATTTGGGGGGTGTGCACACTTTAGGAAAGGTACCTAGGCAAGGAAAATGAGTTTTTATTAAAGTTAAATACTTTATGTTATATAATTATCAAGTATTCAAGGAAGGCTTTTCGAAACTAAATATTTCAAATGTTTAAGTAAATAAAGTGTTTAATATTCCGCATATACATGTACTCAGTATTTTTTACTAACACGTGTTTTGTTTGTTTTATTTTATGGCTTTGTCCCTGTGATGACCCTATTTTGGCGAGCAGATTTTACAGGTTGATATGATGCATACTTCATATGGGGGAGCTAGTGAGGAATCATAATTAGTCAAGGAGTTGTTATTTTATTTTTCTTGTTATATAGTTGTACAATAAAGTTTATATTAATAAAGAGAAGTTATTTAAGTTATTTCCGCTGCATTAGTTTCAAGTTCAGTTAGTAGTTAATATTATAGCCTTTAACGTTATCACGTAGCGATATCTTCTCAAGTTTCTCAAGTGTTTTATATTAAAATATATTCTTCAAAAAGAGAGAAATTTGGGGGTGTTACAAAGTGGTATCAGTTTAAAAGCCTAGGGATATGAAACTGAAATCTAAAATTAATGGGTAGACTTAAGGATGGGCATATAGGTTAGAGAGTTTCGCATTTTTTTATTTATATTAAATATGCATAAAAATCTATTTTATTATTTGAGGAAAAGCGATTGATTTGGATAAGTTGGGTTGGCAATGTTTATGGCAAGGAAAGGTTTGGGCTCTCACCAACGTTGCGTGTAACCAACTCTCTCCTGGGAAATTCATTGGCCCGACTATTCTTTGTCATGAATCAAGTACTCATTATAAAACATATTTGGAAAAACAAAAGGTTGAAAAAAAATAATTTTGGCAAGAAAAGTTTTAGCATTTTATGTGCATAAGTAGAATAAGATGATAGACGTTTTTGTTTTCGAAAATTTGAGAAAAAAAAATATTTTTTTTTAGAAATTCTGAATCTTTTTCGATTCATTTCAAATTAAAGTTCAGATTTATTTTTATTTTAACTATTTTGTCAACGTGTAATTCATATTTTACTTATATATCTATATTTTTTTTTTCGAATTATAAAGCTGAATTGTTTTTTATGAAGTATTGAAATTTTATATGAATTGTTTGGTTATTTATTGTTATATTAGCAATATGATTATTATGAATATATTTTAAAGAAGTGTGACTTATTGTCAAGTTAATATGAAAATCTTTGTATTTTTCATAAGCAAAAGAAAGAGTTTATTGTTTATTGTAAGAACTGAGTTATTATTTTGTCTTTTATGACATATTATTAAGAAGGTACTTGCAAGTTGTGATATTACTATCTTTTGAGGCATTTTTTTTTAGCACGGATATTTTCTACGAGATGAATTTGGTTATTTAACGTCTTATATGACATGTATGCATGTGATCTAATTCATGCAAAGTGATTTATATGTTTATTTTGTTGATTTATAAGTGTTACAAGAACCTATGACTTCAAAGTAAGCCAAGTTGACTATTTTAGATTCATTAAAAGTGAAGAGTGTCTTGATTTATTCCTTTGAAGGAAAGAAGTTTAGTAGTTATTTTTTTTAGTAGGAGTGAAGAAGACAATACATTATTATATGTGCTAAGGATGGTGAAATAGTAATTTGAAGTTTTATTCAGTTGGGTGATCTTTAATATATAGTGACATGAGTAAGAAAGGGAAAATTTATGATTTGTGGAAAGTAGAAGTAGGAGATCAATGATTTATCATGATTTAGATAAGTTATATATTTTTTTTATGGATAAAGTCAACACCATTATAGCAATGATATAGCTACAACCTTAAAAAGGTGGCAAAATAAGGGATATTATGAGGACCTTATAGGTATATGAGATATCATATTTGAAGTTTGATTTAATTAAGGAATCTTACCCTATGCTGAATTGCAAATATATTTAAAGGAGTTATCGTGGTTATAGTTAAGCAAAGAAAGTACGAAAGACCATATTTGAATTTTTAATAGGTTCCTTTAGATCTTTTTTTTTTTTTTGTTTTAAAAGGTGGAAGTAAGATACTAGAACTCTCTAAATGTGTGCTAAGTTGACTTTGGGGGATTATTAAGTGTCAAGAGAAGTATTATTTTTGAGAGTAGTATTAAACTCTTGCTTGATGTTTGTTACAACGGATTGGGTATATTAATTATAAAGGAGTTCAGTGACTCTAAGTCTCTAATAGTGGAAGAAATATACTTTTGGAAAGAAAAAAATCGAAAGTTTAATAAAGGAGAAAAGGGAAGAAATTAGTCAATCAAGGTAATTGATTTTGGAAATAGTAGTCGTATTTTTGTCTAATGGATTTAAGCATTGAGTATATATTATGTGAAGGAGTTAATTTTATTGAAATGGAGATTATATCAATTTGGAGACAAAATTGTTTATTTATTGTCTAAAGTCCTAGTTGACTACTGTCTATTTTGAGAGAGTATTAATTATGGTACTTTAAGAAAAAAATTGAAGATGAATTTCGAGGAGTTTTAGTTTTGAGGACCTAAGTAAGGAAGTTTATTTGTCTTCAAGTATATGTTGTGTTAGTATATATACTAACAAGTTTTGCTTGTGAATAATGATGAATTGATTTGATTTTGATTTGTAGTAGGATCAAGGGTAATTTTTTTTATATTCATTGTGAGTTCTTCATGAGTTTTGTGAAGCTTTTTGAGGAGAAAATAATTTTTTTTTATAAAAGAAAAGGCATGTTTGATTATTGCATTTTCAAGTAAAGCTTACAAAAAGTTTTATAATTTTCTTTTACTCACTATAGTATAATATATTTTTTTAATATATTAGCATTCACCTCAAGTTGTTTTTCAGCAACACTTGTTTTAGTATCAATATTAGTTCTTTATTAATTTTGGAAAATTTTCCTATTCAAATTTTATAAACTTTTCGGTTGTCATAAACTACCCTTTTGACTTAGTTAAATATTTTCTTTATTATGTTGATCTATTATTGAAGGCAAATATTTCTATTATTAATACCTTGAAAAAGAGGTTAATTTTCAAAGCTAAAAAAAAAGATAATTTCGAAAGTATTATCTATCTAGTAATTTTGTTATTCCATTTCCAGCAATGACTCTTATATTGTTTGTATTACAAAGTTGGTAAATAATTTTTAAGTTAAGTTTTAAGTCTTAGCGAGTTACGGGGGCGTAACTCCTTTTAAGAGGGGTAGAATGCGATAGAGTTTCGCGCTTTTAACTTAAAATGCTATGTTTGACCTAATTTTGACTTATTAAGTGAGCCAACTTACTTTTATAGAAATTTTTTTTGTGGTATATGTGAATTACTTGCTCTATTTCTTACTTGCTTGCTTCAAGTTTCGAGGACGAAACTTCTTTTAAGGGGGGTAGTCTGTAATACTCCGTATTTTTATTAACTTATTATTCATAATTTTAAAAAGGTTTTATTTACTAAAAAGACTTATTATTTAATAGAAAATTTATTAAAGTAGCCTTTTATATTAAATTATAGGTATTTTAAATAAATCCTAGCCCAAATTGAATGTTGGGCCTATGTTTACTAGTTTTTAAATCCAAGTGTTTTGTTTAAAACAAAAATATTTAAAAGAATTTAAGAAAGAAAAAAAAAAGAAAAAAAAATGTTTCGGCGCATAGTGCAGCCGGCATGTATACTTCACATTGATGTTGGGTTGTTTTCTTTTTAATCTTAGTTGTTATTTTATAGATTAACCTTCCAGAATTATGTATTGTGGATAATTTATATCTTTTCCGATTCTTAGTTGGATGATCGGAAAAATTTATTAGATTTTAGCTAGATTTGTTTATCTTTTCTCTTAAACCCATCTTTTAGTTTTTGAGTCCTAGTATGACTCTACTTGTCCAACTAGTATAAATAGGGGTCTCCACCCATCATATTCTTCACACCAAATTTGAGAAATACATCTCTTTTCTCATGTTTAAACTCTCTCTCTTTTAGCCTACCTTCTCTCTCTTCTCCCTAGTTGTTATTAATTTTCAAGGTGCGTGTATATGTTGATCTTTAATAATTGTTTTGCAAGCGTAGTATCATGTTTTTAGGAAAATATTTTAGATTAAAGTACATGTTTTTATGAGATTATTATGAATTTGGGAAGCATCTTATTAATGTTCCATATTCACTTATGTTTGTAGTTTAGTTTTTAGCGTGAGATATCACGCCAATTCATGTCAACATATTTTTCATTATGTACTATTTTATTATTAGTAGTAGTAAAATTTATATTATTACTAATATTAATAATATTATTATTATTTCAAGATTAAATAATTTATTTTATTTATGCCTTTATATGACTAAGTTTATAAGAATTATTATTTCTGAAGGATTTTTACTAGATATATGATATTTTATGATCGCAATTATAAAGAGGCAACGGCTTGTTATTAATTAGCAAGAACGGTAGCTGTTATTATTATTTACCCAGGCAACGGCTTGTTATTTATTAGCAAGAACGGTAGCCATTATATTATTTACCCATGTACTTTTTGTATAAGTCATGTGGACAAGGTAGTAACCCCTCGTAATAGACTGAGTAAGGAATACTAAATTTGGGGGGTGTGCACAATTTAGGAAAGGTACCTAGGCAAGGAAAAGGAGTTTTTATTAAAGTTAAATACTTTATGTTATATAATTATCAAGTATTCAAGGAAGGCTTTTCGAAACTAAATATTTCAAATGTTTAAGTAAATAAAGTGTTTAATATTCCGCATATACATGTACTCAGTATTTTTTACTAACACGTGTTTTGTTTGTTTTATTTTATGGCTTTGTCCCTGTGATGACCCTATTTTGGCGAGCAGATTTTACAGGTTGATATGATGCATACTTCATATGGGGGAGCTAGTGAGGAATCATAATTAATCAAGGAGTTGTTATTTTATTTTTCTTGTTATATAGTTGTACAATAAAGTTTATATTAATAAAGAGAAGTTATTTAAGTTATTTCCGCTGCATTAGTTTCAAGTTCAGTTAGTAGTTAATATTAAAGCCTTTAACGTTATCACGTGGCAGTAATACTCTCAAGTTTCTCAAGTGTTTTATATTAAAATATATTCTTCAAAAAGAGAGAAATTTGGGGGTGTTACAAAGTGGTATCAGTTTAAAAGCCTAGGGATATGAAACTGGAATCTAAAATTAATGGGTAGACTTAAGGATGGGCATATAGGTTAGAGAGTTTCGCATTTTATTTATTTATATTAAATATGCATAAAAATCTATTTTATTATTTGAGGAAAAGCGATTGATTTGGATAAGTTGGGTTGGCAATGTTTATGGCAAGGAAAGGTTTGGGCTCTCACCAACGTTGCGTGTAACCAACTCTTTCCTGGGAAATTCATTGGCCCGACTATTCTTTGTCATGAATCAAGTACTCATTATAAAACATATTTGGAAAAACAAAAGGTTGAAAAAAAAAAATTTTGGCAAGAAAAGTTTTAGCATTTTATGTGCATAAGTAGCTAGAATAAGATGATAGACGTTTTTGTTTTTGAAAATTTGAGAAAAAAAAATATTTTTTTTAGAAATTCTGAATCTTTTTCGATTCATTTCAAATTACAGTTCAGATTTATTTTTATTTTAACTATTTTGTCAACGTGTAATTCATATTTTACTTATATATCTATATATTTTTTTTCAAATTATAAAGCTGAATTGTTTTTTATGAAGTATTGAAATTTATATGAATTGTTTGGTTATTTATTGTTATATTAGCAATATGATTATTATGAATATATTTTAAAGAAGTGTGACTTATTGTCAAGTTAATATGAAAATCTTTGTATTTTTCATAAGCAAAAGAAAGAGTTTATTGTTTATTATAAGGACTGAGTTATTATTTTGTCTTTTATGACATATTATTAAGAAGGTACTTGCAAGTTGTGATATTACTATCTTTTGAGGCATTTTTTTTTAGCACGGATATTTTCTACGAGATGAATTTGGTTATTTAACGTCTTATATGACATGTATGCATGTGATCTAATTCATGCAAAGTGATTTATATGTTTATTTTGTTGATTTATAAGTGTTACAAGAACCTATGACTTCAAAGTAAGCCAAGTTGACTATTTTAGATTCATTAAAAGTGAAGAGTGTCTTGATTTATTCCTTTGAAGGAAAGAAGTTTAGTAGTTATTTTTTTAGTAGGAGTGAAGAAGACAATACATTATTATATGTGCTAAAGATGGTGAAATAGTAATTTGAAGTTTTATTCAGTTGGGTGATCTTTAATATATAGTGACATGAGTAAGAAAGGAAAAATTTATGATTTGTGGAAAGTAGAAGTAGGAGATCAATGATTTATACTCGTTTGGGCAAATTATCATGATTTAGATAAGTTATATATTTTGTTTATGGATAAAGTCAACACCATTATAGCAATGATATAGCTACAACCTTAAAAAGGTGGCAAAATAAGGGATATTATGAGGACCTTATAGGTATATGAGATATCATATTTGAAGTTTGATTTAATTAAGGAATCTTACCCTATGCTGAATTACAAATATATTTAAAGGAGTTATCGTTGTTATAGTTAAGCAAAGAAAGTACGAAAGACCATATTTGAATTTTTAATAGGTTCCTTTAGATCTTTTTTTTTTTTTGTTTTAAAAGGTGGAAGTAAGATACTAGAACTCTCTAAATGTGTGCTAAGTTGACTTTGGGGGATTATTAAGTGTCAAGAGAAGTATTATTTTTGAGAGTAGTATTAAACTCTTGCTTGATGTTTGTTACAACGGATTGGGTATATTAATTATAAAGGAGTTCAGTGACTCTAAGTCTCTAATAGTGGAAGAAATATACTTTTGGAAAGAAAAAAATCTAAAGTTTAATAAAGGAGAAAAGGGAAGAAATTAGTCAATCAAGGTAATTGATTTTGGAAATAGTAGTCGTATTTTTGTCTAATGGATTTAAGCATTGAGTATATATTATGTGAAGGAGTTAATTTTATTGAAATGGAGATTATATCAATTTGGAGACAAAATTGTTTATTTATTGTCTAAAGTCCTAGTTGACTACTGTCTATTTTGAGAGAGTATTAATTATGGTACTTTAAGAAAAAAATTGAAGATGAATTTCGAGGAGTTTTAGTTTTGAGGACCTAAGTAAGGAAGTTTATTTGTCTTCAAGTATATGTTGTGTTAGTATATATACTAACAAGTTTTGCTTGTGAATAATGATGAATTGATTTGATTTTGATTTGTAGTAGGATCAAGGGTAATTTTTTTTATATTCATTGTGAGTTCTTCATGAGTTTTGTGAAGCTTTTTGAGGAGAAAATAAATTTTTTTTTTTATAAAAGAAAAGGCATGTTTGATTATTGCATTTTCAAGTAAAGCTTACAAAGTCCCCTCAAAAAAAAAAAAAAAAAAAAAGTAAAGCTTACAAAAAGTTTTATAATTTTCTTTTACTCACTATATTATAATATATTTTTTTAATATATTAGCATTCACCTCAAGTTGTTTTTCAGCAACACTTGTTTTAGTATCAATATTAGTTCTTTATTAATTTTGGAAAATTTTCCTATTCAAATTTTATAAACTTTTCAGTTTGTCATAAACTACCCTTTTGACTTAGTTAAATATTTTCTTTATTATGTTGATCTATTATTGAAGGCAAATATTTCTATTATTAATACCTTGAAAAAGAGGTTAATTTTCAAATCTAAAAAAAAAAGATAATTTCGAAAGTATTATCTATCTAGTAATTTTGTTATTCCATTTCCAGCAATGACTCTTATATTGTTTGTATTACAAAGTTGGTAAATAATTTTTAAGTTAAGTTTTAAGTCTTAGCGAGTTACGGGGGCGTAACTCCTTTTAAGAGGGGTAGAATGCGATAGAGTTTCGCGCTTTTAACTTAAAATGCTATGTTTGACCTAATTTTGACTTATTAAGTGAGCCAACTTACTTTTATAGAAATTTTTTTTGTGGTATATGTGAATTACTTGCTCTATTTCTTACTTGCTTGCTTCAAGTTTCGAGGACGAAACTTCTTTTAAGGGGGTAGTCTGTAATACTCCGTATTTTTATTAACTTATTATTCATAATTTTAAAAAGGTTTTATTTACTAATAAGACTTATTATTTATTAGAAAATTTATTAAAGTAGCCTTTTATATTAAATTATGGGTATTTTAAATAAATCCTAGCCCAAATTGAATGTTGGGCCTATGTTTACTAGTTTTTAAATCCAAGTGTTTTGTTTAAAACAAAAATATTTAAAAGAATTTAAGAAAGAAAAAAAAAAGAAAAAAAAAAGTTTCGGCGCATAGTGCAGCCGGCATGTATACTTCACATTGATGTTGGGTTGTTTTCTTTTTAATCTTAGTTGTTATTTTATAGATTAACCTTCCAGAATTATGTATTGTGGATAATTTATATCTTTTCCGATTCTTAGTTGGATGATCGTAAAAATTTGTTAGATCTTAGCTAGATTTGTTTATCTTTTCTCTTAAACCCATCTTTTAGTTTTTGAGTCCTAGTATGACTCTACTTGTCCAACTAGTATAAATAGGGGTCTCCACCCATCATATTCTTCACACCAAATTTGAGAAATACATCTCTTTTCTCATGTTTAAACTCTCTCTCTTTTAGCGTACTTTCTCTCTCTTCTCCCTAGTAGTTATTAATTTTCAAGGTGCGTGTATATGTAGATCTTTAATAATTGTTTTGCAAGCGTAGTATCATGTTTTTAGGAAAATATTTTAGATTAAAGTACATGTTTTTATGAGATTATTATGAATTTGGGAAGCATCTTATTAATGTTCCATATTCACTTATGTTTGTAGTTTAGTACTTAGCGTGAGATATCACGCCAATTCATGTCAACATATTTTTCATTATGTACTATTTTATTATTAGTAGTAGTAAAATTTATATTATTACTAATATTAATAATACTATTATTATTTCAAGATTAAATAATTTATTTTATTTATGCCTTTATATGACTAAGTTTATAAGAATTATTATTTCTGAAGGATTTTTACTAGATATATGATATTTTATGATCGCAATTATAAAGAGGCAACGGCTTGTTATTAATTAGCAAGAACGGTAGCAGTCATTATTATTATTTACCCAGGCAACGGCTTGTTATTTATTAGCAAGAACGGTAACCATTATATTATTTACCCATGTACTTTTTGTATAAGTCATGTGGACAAGGTAGTAACCCCTCGTAATAGACTCAGTAAAGGAATACTAAACTTGGGGGTGTGCACACTTTAGGAAAGGTACCTAGGCAAGGAAAATGAGTTTTTATTAAAGTTAAATACTTTATGTTATATAATTATCAAGTATTCAAGGAAGGCTTTTCGAAACTAAATATTTCAAATGTTTAATTAAATAAAGTGTTTAATATTCCGCATATACATGTACTCAGTATTTTTTACTGACACGCGTTTTGTTTGTTTTGTTTTATGGCTTTGTCCCTGTGATGACCCTATTTTGGCGAGCATATTTTACAGGTTGATATGATGCATACTTCATATGGGGGAGCTAGTGAGGAATCATAATTAGTCAAGGAGTTGTTATTTTATTTTTCTTGTTATATAGTTGTACAATAAAGTTTATATTAATAAAGAGAAGTTATTTAAGTTATTTCCGCTGCATTAGTTTCATGTTCAGTTAGTAGTTAATATTAAAGCCTTTAACGTTATCACGTGGCAGTAATACTCTCAAGTTTCTCAAGTGTTTTATATTAAAATATATTCTTCAAAAAGAGAGAAGTTTGGGGGTGTTACAAAAGGTCTACGGAGATCTCTATCGGTAAGCGTCCTATTCTGTCTTAAAAGAGAGGGATGAGATACCCTCAAAGATTCCTACCGGCATTTCTTTCAATGAGAATAATTTCATAGAGCCTGAGCAAGTGCTGATTCCCGATGACCATTCTTT
The DNA here is from genome assembly GCA_947648045.1 of Beta corolliflora. Taxonomy (NCBI): domain Eukaryota; kingdom Viridiplantae; phylum Streptophyta; class Magnoliopsida; order Caryophyllales; family Amaranthaceae; genus Beta; species Beta corolliflora. The sequence goes on along the minus strand of CANSZD010002677.1, from coordinate 8,534 downwards.
TTCAAACATGCTTGATATTCCAATTCTTCCGATTACTACTTGTGACCTCTCATGAATATTGAAACAAATAAGTCTCTTCGGTTTTACTACCACGAGCTTGGCGGCAATCTTGGATGGCGGATTTTGGAGAACTTACAACTTCCTTTAGATAAACCTAGGGAGGTTATCCATGCTCCTGCTGTTGCTACAGCTCATAAGTTTATGGAGGTATTTTTGCTAGTCTTAGTTCATATTAATTTACTTTATTATCTATTTACTGATTGTTTTTCTCCTTTCTGTAGGCCGCCAACTCCTTGGTGAACCTTACTCGATCTTACCAGCTAGTCTGTGAGCAAAAGAAGGCTTTTGTCGCCAACTGCTCAAGCCTTAAATGTCAGCTGGAGGCTCAAAACAAGTTGAGGAACGAGTATAAAGAAAAAAAACCGATGAGGCCGCCAAGAAGAAGATTGAGGGAGCAATGGCTAAGCTTAAGAAAGAACAGGCGAAGGTTGTCGAGCTGAAGAATAAACTTGCTAATGCTGAGAAGGAGCTTGTCGAGGCGAAGAAGTTAGTGGTGGAGGAGTACCATGACTCGACGATTTTGTGGACTATCTTGTCCGGCGTCATGCGGGAGGATGGGCGCGGCTATGTGTTGCGTCTTGCGAGAGCATCCGGAGTTTGGCGGGATCCAAGTGAAACGACTTATGGCGCCTAAAACATAAAAATCCCTTGTCGGAAGAGAATGAGCCGATGGGCGAGCTCCATGTTCGCAATGCGGCCCTCGCTATGAGATGGAGATTGACGAAGAGGAAGACGCCAACTCCAAGGTTGATCAGATGATCTCTGATGATATTGCCACTGACGGCAAGTAGGAGTTTTGGCGGCTTTCACCCGTTTCATCAGTTTCTTCTAATAGCTTATGATCGAACTTTTTATGTTGGGATGTTAAAAAACCTTTGTTGTTTTGTGTGAACAAGTACTTATACTCTACCTTTTGCATGGAACATCTTTTATTTTACCGTTTTTAGGATTGTAACGCTTTGTGCTTAAGATTGATGTGTTTTCGGTGTATGCCGCAAAGTAGTGGCCAACTTTTGTTAACTATCTTCGCATTTCAACGATTAGTGATAGCCTTTTTATTTATTCGTGATTGGTTGTCGGTTATCCGATAATCTATTGTCTTTTGCCAAATGTTAATTTATAACTGTTTTAGCATTTCTAAGACTATTAATGTGTAAGTGCTGGTTTGTAACCATAGACACTCTTTATGGCTGATTATTTTGAAGATGTATGATTGGAAATCATATACACTTCTAAGTGTTAGTTAGTAACCATATAAACTTGTCGGAAGCCTCAACAAGTTTCCTTATTGTTAAACTCAAATTTATCGATAGTGGTCGGCTTTTTCTTTTCATTAATATGTGTCAACCCCCTTGTAGGTGGTGGGTTTTTACACTTTACAGCCTATTTAATGTACAAAAAGTAAATCACTAAATACAACATCTCTCATTTTTAGACAAAGTATTTCTTAAGCACACTTGCATTCCAACCGTTAGCCAACACTCGTCGTCCATCTTGCTTAGCTTGTAAGAGCATGGCACTATCTCTTCTTGAATGACGTATGGGCCTTCCCGGTTCTTAGGTAAGCTTTCCTTCGGTGTGAGCTTTGCGGTAGCTACTTGTCCCTTAAAACTAGGTCGCCAACTTTCCGGAGGTCGGTGGTTTACCCACTTGTTGTAAGCTCTCTTCATTACTCTTTCAGGGTCATCAACTTAACTTCAGCCTAACCCCGACTTCCTCGGCAAGAAATCCAAGGCTTCTTTTTGCAATTGTCCATTGTTTTCTCCTTGAAAATACTTGGTTATGAAGTTGGGCAAGCCAACCTCCACAGGTAGGACGACATCTACTCCAAATGTTAACCTCGAACGGGCTTTATCATGTAGACTCCTTTTCTGTTTTTATAATTTGACCATAATACTTCTCGGGTATCTTCTCGGCCCATAGTCCTTTCGGATCATCAAGTTTCTTCTTTTAATGCGCTCGAGAATTTGCTTATTGGCAGCTTACGCTTGGCCATTACTTTGCAGATGGCAAACTGATGAATATGCAAACTTGATCTTGAAATCCGTCAAGTACTTTTGCACTGGGCCACAGTCAAACTGTACGCCATGGTCAAATACTATGGCGGTGGGGCAAATCTAGTGATTATGTTGTGCCAGGATGAACATGATGACTTGTTGGGCCTTGATCTTGGCGGTGGGCTCGGCTTCTATCCACTTTGTGAAATAGTCCATGCCTACATGAGGAACTTTCGCCGCGGTGGCTATGGTGAATGGTCCCGAATGTCCATTCCCCATTATGCGAATGTTATAGGGCATAAGATAAGTTGTAAATCATTGACCGACAAGTTGATAATTGGTGCAAACCTTTGACACTTGTCGCACTTCTTCCCCATATTCACTGTGCATCTGCTACCATAGTTGGCCAACAAAATCCCGCTCCGAGTGCCTTGTGAGCCAATGTTTTGCGCATGATGTGGTTCCCACAAATGCCTTCATGGATCTCTTCCATGATTTTTGTTGCTTCGTATGTCGTGACACATTTGAGCAGTGGTAAAGAGAATCCCTTCTTAAACAACTCTCCTTGGTAGATGACAAACCAGCTAGCCCCCTTCTTAACCTTGGTTGCCTCTTTCTTTTCTTCCGGAACTCCCCGGTTTACTTGAACTCGACGATATCGAAATACCACTCGTCATGTCTGGTGATTGTAGCGATCGACATCTTTTGCTCAATACTTTTTTCCTTCAGTACTTCCACCATGACGGTTCTCTCAATGTCGATTAGTGATGAACTTGCCAGCTTTGAGAGAGCGTCAGCCTGGTTGTTTTCTACTCTTAGGATGATGTTTATCTCAAATCCTTGCAATTGTGAAGTCATCTCCCTCACCATTTCAAGATATTTTATCATTGTCGGCTCTCTGGCCTCATATTCCCCCTTGATCTGACTGGCAACAAGTTGGGAGTCTGTAAACAAATGAACTTTCTTGGCGTTAGCCGCCAAACATAGACGCAAACCCGCCAAAGTCGCTTCATATTCTGCTTCATTATTTGAGGACTTAAATAAAAACCTGATAGCATATTCAAACACATGCCCCTTTTGGTGACGTCATAACTATGCCGCCCCCGACCCATGTTAGCCGAGGAGCCGTCAACGTGATATCTTCCAAGTGTCAACTTCTTCGACTTCTTCCTCGTATGTTGCCTCAACAATGAAATCCGCCAAGGCCTAAGCTTTGATTGCCGTTCTGGGTTTGAATTCTAACTCAAATTCCGACAACTCAATGGCCCATTTCAATAGTCTGCCAGAAGACTCCAACTTCTGCAAGGCTTTCTCCAGTGGGTGATTTGTTATGATTTGCACAGAGTGTGCATCAAAACACGGCCTCAACTTCCTTGTCGCGATCAGAACTGCATACGCCTAATTTCTCATTGAGCTGATACCTGCGCTCTGCCTAGGATTCAAAACATGGGCGACAAAGTATACCTGATTGCTCCTTACTTTTCTCCACCAAGAGCACCGATGCTACTATTCTCGGTGTTGTCGACACTTACAATTGTAGCTTACGTTGTGGTAATGGCACGGCAATAGTGGGTAGCTTGCTTCAAGTGTTCTTTGATCATGGCGAAGGCTTTTGCTTGCTCTTCTCCCCCTCCCGAATTCTTTGTTTCCCCATAACATTTTGAAGAAAGGAAGAGCTTTGTCGGTAGACTTGGAGATGAATGCGGTCAATGCTTTGCCATTCTCCCAAATCAACTTTTGTATATCCCTTACACTTTTAGGTTCAGCAAGTCAATGACAAACCTTGACCTTGTCGGGATTGGCATCAATTCCTCTTTCGCTAAATAGGAACCCCATAATTTGTCGGACTTGACGCAAACACACACTTTTTGGATTCGGTTTCATCTAAAAGCGCCTCAATGTTTCAAATGTTTCTTGCAAGTCTTTCAAGTGATCTTTCTCGGTCTTGCTTTTTACTATGGAGTCATCAACATATACCTCCACGTTTCTCCCTTTTGAGCCTCAAATACTTTGTCGACCGGGCTTTTGATATGTCGTTCACCGCATTTTTTAACCCAAAAGGCATGGCTTTGTAGCAAAAAAACACGCCGACATCCGTGACAAATGTTGTCTTCTTTGCTCTTCTTTGAACAAACTTATGTGATGATAGCCTGAGTATGCATCCATAAAACTCAGGATGGCATGTCCACTAGTCGAGTCGACAAGTCGATCAATTCTTGGCAGGGTAACAATCTTTTGGGCAAGCTTTGTTGAGATCCGTAAAGTCAACAATACATTCTCCCTTGCCCACTTGACTTCTTAACCATGACGACATTCGCCGGCCCATGACGGTAGTCGCATGGTTCACTAAAATTAGCCGCCAAGAGTTTGTTGATCCCCTCCTTCTAGCGCCAATTGTTTCGGATGTGAAAGCAGTGGACGTCGAGGTGACGGCCGTTGAAGGGATGACAAGGCTTGGCGACGTCGAGTATGTCGGTGTAAGGTTGTTGGTGTACCAGCCTGATGAACAAGGATGACTGACCTCAGGGGGGTGCCGAGGAAACCCACTCTGATGCCTAAGTAAGACAAAGTTCGACAAGATAATGTGCAGATAAGGTAAGTAGGGTCAGAATTAATGTACCTTTGGAACAATGCAGGTGGGCTATTTATAGTAAATGAACAGTAGGTCGGTTCCCTTATATGGGATCTTGTGTGTACACGTGTACGTCGTAATCAGTCCGTACACGTATGCGTCACTTCTCGAGACAGGTTGTCAACTCGGCAAGTTCAGTGGAGAGCTTGTCAAGCCGCCAAGTATGACTATGTCGGTCATTCTCGCCGTGTCTACTGGACTGCGGCATATACTTGGCGGTTGCCAAGTCGAGAGGGAGTTATATACTCCCGTACACTTTCTTCTTATCCCTCCATGTTATACCACCTCTAATGGCCTCACCAACAAGGGATGTTTTTGTCCTTATGCCTCCTCTCTCCCCATCTCCCTAAACAAACATGAGTACATGACTTGTGTTTCCCTTAGCCTTTACCCTGTCCCACTCTCTTATCCCTTAAACATATACGATGTAAAATAAAAATAAGTTAGTCTTAAACCGAAATCTATTAGGGTTCCAATAATGATAAAAACCTCATTAAAGTTAAGTGTAGGAATTATTGTTATTATATTATCAATATTAATACCAAATCACACGATAAAGCGAAAGTGTGCAAAGACTCTCTCTCTACCTTGTCTAAATATTAGCTTTGTTTCCGCTTACGTAAAAAAAATACCAAATCAAATGTTTAGACCTATTCTTTAAATGTATCATATGCATGTATGCATGATTCTACAAAGGTGATTAAAGATGTGCGGGTTGCCTACGTATGCCGAGAGATATATAGGAATTATATCGCTCATAGTAAATTGATACTACCGATCCTAGTTATGACAGGTTTTCTTTTAATTTATTATTATCTCGAACAATCCAACTTTGAGGAGCTCTTCCTAAGATACTCATTCACCTTAACCTCTTAAACCAATTCCATATGAAACATGACACTCTTCCATATGTTCTTTTTCTTATCTCGGTGGAAGAGTGTCATATATCATAATTAATATCGTATTAACATGTTACTTAAGGTGAAGAATCGTTTTGGGAAGATACCAAATCTCTCAAAGTTGGGACTTGCTCTAGGATAATCAAGAGTTGTGACCTTTTAAAGCAAATCGGTATTAGTTAGGATTGGTTGTATCAATTTACTACAAGCGATATGATCTCGACCTTTGGGAGACATAAGAAAACACACAGGTATAATCACTTATGAGCATCATGCATATATTTAAATATTTAAAGATTGGGTCCAAGCATTTGGTGCATCCTTATTAATAATAGACCATAATCGGGTCTTGTGTTGTCAATAAATTATAGGAAAATTTGACGGGAATAATCTCACCTTTGTCAGTCTTCTCAAAATGGTTTCACCTTTCAATAATTTTGGAATAATTCCAACTTTTAGGAGATGTCTTCATTAGTTGAGTCTAAGCCGACTTAAAACCTACTAAACGGAGTAAAACCTTTATTTAATTATTTTCTCTTAACTTTTATTGGGTAAACTTGGTAATTCTCTCTCCTATCTCACCCTCCCACCCCAAGAGCATCACCTAATGGGTTGGTTGGTCTTTGTTAGTCTTTAAGCTTTTGTCATTCTTTCTCCTTCCCTCCTTCTTACACCTCACATCCCACTAAACTCCCACCAACTCATCTTTTTTACATCACAATGGGTGGGCTAGTCTTACTTGGTTTTTCTATTTATCTACTCCTACTTTTACCATACCCCACCATATACTCTACCTCTACCCAATGTTTTATTTTTATATGAAATAGATTATTTAAATTAATAAAAGCTAATTAGATTACGTTAAATTAAATTACATTAAATTAAATTGCGGTAAATTAAATTACGTTTAATTAAATTACGTTAAAAAGCTAATTAGCTAATTAGCTTATGTTAAATTAAATTAGCGTTAACTTGACATCATAGTAACTATGTGCTGATTAGCTTACGTTAAATTAAATTACGTTAACTTGACATTATAATTAAAAACAACTAACACATTACATAAGATAGATAATTTAAAAAACACAGATACATGAAATTTGATACATAAGATAAATAATTTAAAAAACACAAATACATGAAATTTGAAATTACTTAAACCATAAGTAATTAAATAAAAGTTACTTAATCAACTTGACGATTAGGCTCAAACTTACGCAATATGTGTTCAACCAAGTTATTTTTTAGTGAGATGCTTGGTTAGATGACCCCTACGCTATTTTGAGTTTGAACTTGATCATATTCGTTCGAATCTCGGTAATTTTGATAAGTATCACGCTCATCTTCAACAATCATATTGTGCATGATAATACACGCCATGATTATTTTCCACAATATGTCCTTATCCCACGCGAGAGCGGGTTGCAAATGATTGCAAATCTAGCTTGCAATATCCCGAATGCACGCTTTACATCTTTTAAATGACTTCTTGATGTTGTGTGAATAATCTTTGCTTGGGGGGTTTGGGGGAGCTTTATTGCGGGGATGAATGTTGACCATCTCGGGTAGATGCCATCTGTAAGATAGTAACCCATGTTATAAGTTGTCCCGTTGACTCACAAGTTGACTTGGAGCTATTCCTTGTAGAACATCATCAAAGACGGGAGACCTCACGCAATACGTTTATATCATTGCATGAACACTGGGTGCCAATAAAAACATGCCATATCCATAAGTCACTTGAAGCAACCGCTTCTAAGATTATCGTTGTTGTTTTACTTCTTCCTTGATACATTCCTTTCCAGCCCCAGAGGATAATTCTTCCAGTTCCAATACATGCAATCGATGCTTCCCATCATGCTTGGGAAGCCACGCGCTCGTCTTCATGTAGGAGACGCTCAATGTCATTTGGATTTGCCTTCCTCAAGTATTCAGGTCCAAATCTAGCAACAACCCCTTCGACAAAATGAAGAAGGCATTCTCTAGTTGTACTTGAAGCAATTTTCAAGTACTCGTCAACAACATCAGAGGATGAACCATATGCCAACATCCCGATAGCCGCCGTGCATTTTTGTAGTGCGGATGCACCTATCCTTCTAGTAACATCCGGTTTTTGCGTAAAGAACTCATCATCTTCGAGTGCATTACACCTTCGACAATACGAAGGAAAACATGCTTGTGCATACGAAACCTTCGACTGAAAAATGTTCTCGGGGTACGAGAGGTTTTGTTCTTTGAAATAGAACAATCTTTCATGAGCTTCCTCACGTTCCCCTACTCACATATTTTCTAGCGCGGGGTACAATTTCTTCTTCGTTTTGTTGCTCGAGATCAACAAAGATCGACTCCATTCTATGTAATCTTGAACCATGTAATTAAAAATTCGAACCTGAACTAGAAGAACTTGAATCATAGTTCATTTTGGAGATATGTTGATTGAAGTGGTGTTTTCCTAGAAAATAAAGATTGAGAAGAAAAAGTGGATGGAGTTGTGGATTTTATGGTTGAATTTATGTTCTATTATATAGGAAAAATCCATCATATGTACATAACAATAATTCATTTACGGATTAGATATATCAATGCAATGTAGGAGTAGACTATACAATGTAGAGTAGACAATTCAATGCGCAGCATTATTTGTCATTCTATTCAAAGTCGTGTGAGTAAAAATTCGATACGATCTTATTTGTCATTTTATTCAAAGTCGGGTTAGTAGACAATTCAATGCGATCTTATTTGTGATATTATTCAATATCGGGTGATTGGACAATTCAATGCAATAATAATAATAATAATAATAATAATAATAATAATAATAATAATAATAATAATAATAATAATAATAATAATAATAATAATAATAATAATAATAATAATAATAATAATAATAATAATAATAATAATAATAATAATAATAATAATAATAATAATAATAATAATAAT
>CANSZD010002676.1:385000-396485 GCA_947648045.1 Beta corolliflora | reverse complement strand
CTTCCCAAATCAAATTAATGACAAAATTCTTTGATAAAAATAAAAATCTCTACTTTATCTCTAACTTTCAAAAACAAGTTACGGTAGGACACTCCAAATTATTCAGGGTTCTTCATCTTCTCCTCTTCATTATCTTCTTTTCTCCATGTGCAAACCAAAAATAGAACACTATCTCTACAAAGATAATCCTTACTTTTTTTATTATGCTTTGATGTTCATGTGATTCATAATGTTATCAAATAACTCCATTATCTTCTTTTCTCCATCTCGCAAAACCGAGGACGAACGCTATTGATCCAAAGATAATCCTTAGTTTTTTTTATTATGCTTTGATGTTCATGTGATTCATAATGTAATCAAATATGAGTAATCATTGTTAGACCTTAATTCTATTATGAGTATGTTTTTCTTTAATAAAGGAAAATTTGCCAAAAAAAAAAAAACCTTTTAAAACATTCTTTTGTAAAAAAAACCACAAACTTAATTTATCTCTGCAGATTTAAATCTATTCCCATCTTCCTAAGGGTAGTTTCTCAATTCCTGACGCCCTTTCTAACTGCTTTTAACCCCCTATTTCCATTAACTGGCAAAGACTACCCTTACGCATTTCAAAAACCACACTACAAAATGAGAATAGGTTTCAATCTTCTAAGAAAAAATTAAGTTTATGGTTTTAACTGCGAAAGACTTTAAAAGGTTTTTTTTTCTTACAAAATTGAACTTTTAAAATGTGTTTTTTGGCAAATTCTCCTTTAATAAAACTTTGGAAATAATATATCTTACAAATTATTAGTCGAATATAACCATACAAAAATTCAACTTTAATATACGAATTTGCAGCGCATAAGATGCTATAAAGGCTACTTAGAGTTCTAACTTGGTACATCCTCTACTCGTTCGTCGAAACACGGTTTTACCACCACGCGCTTCGGCCTCGAACTACCCTTCTTCCACCTCCAAAGAAAAAGAGCTTTAAAAAGTTAAGTTTTTATCCACCTCCTCCAAACCTCTAATCAAATCCAAATCCTCAATTTTCATCTCCCTCACCCTCACTCTTCCTCTATCCTCCCACCACTCGGCGGCAACTCCAGGTATCTTTCTCAGCTTCATTTCCTCTTTCTCTCTCCTCCCTTTTAGATTGCATTTCAATTTCTTTGCTTTTTTCTCTAATTTGTTTTACATTACTCGTAAGTTTCAATGAAATATGTGCCTTCATTTATTAATTCTGGTTGTAGTTTCGAACCTTTGAAACCCTGGTTTGCTATCTTGGTCATTCACAAAAAAAGCCTGAATATAATTATATAAGTGAATCTTTATTTGCGCAGAATTAGGATTAGTGAAGTTGAAATATTTGAGAGGGAAGTGGGAATTATAGATAGGGATTACATTGAGAAACATAATGAACAAATTTAGGGTGTGATAATAATTCTTGATTAAGTTGGTGGGTATTTTGTAATTTTGAATATTATCTTGTTATGAAGTTGTTTGGATTTGATAACTTAGTGAAGATTGCCAATTAGAAGAAATATACTTTTGTGAAGTGATTGATAGGGAAGAGCGCGGTAGTTTTTTATGGTTGTTCTTAATTTGAGTTTTTGAAGATTATATAGGAGTACTAGTTTGTAGTATAATCTTTTGTTGCTCAATCCATTTAAATGCAATTTTCATGAGGCAATTGCGCGAATGCTCTCCACGATTTGGTTTACGTTGTGAAGCTATATCGAACTATCTTTTTTATTTTTAATTCGTTCTTGAGTATTTCTAAGATGAACCACTTAATATTTGTCTGCTTGTATTAGCACTTAACTATTTTTGTTAACAGGTCCTTGAACTGGGTAAATGGTTTGCTGTTTAACGTAGATGAAATGGTTTTGGTGACCCATCATACACAGGTAAGAGATTTTTAATTATAGAAATTGTGATTATTTCAAGTCAAGATAATTTTTTTGTAATTTAAAACATTAGTGTGAATCTAATCAACTAATAGAGATAGTGTGTGACTAACTTTCGCAGTCTGACAACTAATAAAGAGATAACAAAGAGAACAGATAAAAATAGAATTAAAGAATCACCTAGGTTGATATACTTTATACTTTATTGGCCTTTTCACCAATTGACACATAAATAATGTAAACTGAAGTACCTTCCCCCAATAAAAACTGGTTAGTTGACCCTAATTTGTGTGATTGAATTCAAGTTTATAGCCACTTCATCTGAATGTTGTCATGTAATCATGCAGACAGTTTAAAGATATGGCTTTCGAGGCTAAAATGTGGTGGGGTGTGTGTGTATGTGTATATATGCTTTTATGTTTTATATTCATCTGAATTTCCTCTTTTTTTTTTTTTTACTACCAGAGTTATTGTGCTGCAGTTCCTCTAAGAACTTTATCGTGGAGCAAAGGAATAAGGTTAAGGCAAAATATTGTCCGATTTCAAACGATTTTACAAACTGATAGGTGTATCTCACTAAAGCATGCTTTTCCTTTGAGGTGAATGTCCTGCCCTTTTATCTATCATTTAGGCAACTTCTCATGAAGCATCAGAGTATCATTCAGTCTATTATGCTACGTTTCACTATTGTTACTCTCTCGTCTCTTCTTATTTCTGCATGTTCTGTGATATTAAATATGAGAATACACACTAGACCTCCATAATGCATCATCTGGATAAAACAAGGAAAAGTAGGGAATGGAGGGACTAGAACTTGTGTCGTCCTGTTGGTTTTTTTTAATGTCGTGAACTGTTATAAAGAGTAAAAGGGAAATACTTTTTAGTGACTGAAACTGAGAGGATTTGTTATTTTTGTTCGAATAAGCTATTAAAGTCAAATAATCCCATAGGGCTTCTCAGATTTTGGTGCTAATTTAAGTCCAATATATTAAATTTCACATTTGCGTTACAGCCTAATCTTGAAGAGATAAAGTATGTCAGGCTTGAGATTTCAAGGTTCTAGGTGTACGGTGTATGATGTGTTAAATGTATATCTTTTTCCCTTGTGTGCGCATTGATGCACATTGTAATATAGCACAAGTGGTAATTAGGTTATGTATATGAACTAATACCTCTTGAATTACTCGTGTACGAGTTAAAAACTCTTTTTCTCATGGTCCCCTAGTTGTTTATGCTAAGTTTACTCAAGCTGTTTACTGCTGCAGGCCAGTACCGAAATGTGTGCGTGAAGCTAACAGGAAATCGTTACAAATTTCATCCTTCAAAGGAAATGTCCAAAATGAGAAAACAGAAGATGCGTCAAATAAACCAACATCACCTAAAAAGCTCAGTCAAAGTCTCTTTCCTCCCACAAGAAAGGGAGGAAAACCTAACAGAGTCTCTCACAGCCGAGGATACGCCACTAGCTTGTGCGTCTGAACCAAACAATACAATATCTCAATATCAGTCTATACATGGATTATTCTCAAAATGGTTAAGTCTTCTGCAAACAGGAGCAGCAGCCGAAGCTGGAAATGATATCTTGGATAGGCCACCTCAAATAGACCATCTGCCTGAACAAAAAGCAACCAAGTCTAAGGAAAGAGGTGAGATTCTAAAGGTGGTTATGTGCTACTTTCTGGGGCTGGATGCGACAATAACGGTTCCGTTACTAATATTGTAAGTATATGGTTTATATTTGAAACTTTCTGTTGTCCGAAACTCTTATCGCTTTTTGTGCTTTTCATTTTTGTTACACATCCGCAAGAAAAATAAAAAACCCGTTACTGTTGTTATAAGTACCTGACTATGGTAGGAGTTTAGGCGATCCACCGGGTCGTAACGTGCTATGAAGTCCTGCAACTCAAGATCTTACTCAAATTCATAGGAGCCTATTACATCTTAAACTAGTTATTCAAATTACAACCAGTTCCAAGATATTTACTAAAATGTAAGTATCAAGTTACAAAACAAGAAAACTTAGATTAACATTTTCATTATGTAATTGTCGCGTCCTCGCCGCGACATGTAATAGAGTAAGCCAAAACACATGCAAGCAACCAACAACACCACCACCCTATTACCAGTAGATATTACTGAATTTCTGCCCAAGCGGACAGTTTCAACAAATACAAAACATACATGGTCAGCATGGCTGAGTACTTGATACACGCAACAAGGAAAGAAATGTAAAGATTTAAGCTAAGCCATGTCTTTACTCCTAGGTACATTGGTGGCTACGCCATCTAGTTCTATTCACGTTCTCTGTAGTGTACTACCTTCAACTACCATAGTACTTACTTGTGTTCTGGGAATTGTATCACAGAACATTACTGAGATCCCGTCAGTTATAGCTACTCATTGAAATCCCCTCAGTTATAATAGTTATAATAATTTACTGAGATCCCCTCAGCTTTAATGATACACTATCCCCTCAGTTAGTTTGATACACTGAGATCCCCTCAGTATAGTTCTCTGAGATCCCCTCAGAAATGATTTACTGAGTTCCCGTCAGCATATGTCGACATTCCATTGCATTGTAGGAAATCTGTTATGGCCTTAGAATACTTCTACATTGTAACATGACATAACGTACTGGAGATCTTTAAGCGTTTAACTGCGTTACATATACAAATCATCTACCTATGCTACCTGATGCAGAACTATACTTAATAAGTTATTTAGGCAACTTTATCCAACTCTCGTACACGGTTTAAGTTGTCTTTACTAGACTACGTAGTTAAGAGTCAAGTCCTTAGAATTTAAGTAAACTTGCAATTTGACTAACTAATCTGAAATTATTTAAGGTAACTATATTAAGGTTCGGTTTAGAGTTTTTCCCTTTTATTTAATTAAGCTAATCTACTGCTCTTAAGATTAGATTATGCTGATTATTTCGGTTAAAGATTGTCAAGCTATTTAGGTGACCTTCCTGTAACCTGTAGCTATCAAATCATGGTGTCAATGATCGAGTACATACTCGTATATTTCAGTCCAACATCTTTCCAACTCAATACATGCTTGAATATAATTACTACGCAAGTTCATAACAAGAATACCTTTTAAGCATCATTACTCTATGTCTTAGGCCAAAACCAAAGATTAACCTTTCATGCAACCCATTTACAGTCTACTTTCAGTTATGACTTCTATATTTCCAGCATTATTCACATACACAAACATATACATGCATTACTAAAGAAAAGGAAAAGACATACACCTCATGTTCAAGCTAAATCGTGAGACATAGCATGTACCTTATATCTCCTTTGTGTGAGGCCTCCTTCCTACTGTTTTCAACCCTCACCACCTCTCCTTCAGTTAACCTACCATCACATTCCCAGGATCAAATATTTAAGCAATAAAAATTCTTAATTTCCTTCAACCAAGCTACTGTACTCCTCGGGTTCTACTTCCTCAAAGTGAGGCAACTTTCCTACTGTTCTCACCTTTGCTTCTGATTTTTAGGCTTTACCCACTGTGCTAGGCTGCAAGTAGGTCTGTAAGCTTGCATGTGAGAAATTGGGTGAAGGAACCAAGAAGAAGTTGAAAGAATCTCACCTGCTGCTGGACGCTAGACTGGGGAGCTGGGCTTGTTTACAGCAACCGGGCAGTGTCGTTATGGTCTCTTTTTGGTGAGAAAAACAATGTGAGGGTTCTCCTATTCATAGGCAATATTGGTTTAAGCTCTATTAGTAATTTTCTTAAAGTGAGAGGGTAGTTCGGGCCTTTCTTCCACCATGATTTCTCAAAGTTTGACAATTTGATGCCTTATCTTCTACCACCTCAGTTTCTAACCAGTTAAGCACATCACAAACCTTTCTTTTCTTCTGTACTGATATGAAGTAGGAGCATTGGTGATGCATAAATTTTTTACATGGTTAGCTATAACATTGTTATGTTAATGGACTATCTTCTTAGTTGTGACTTTTCTGATGTTTTGCAGCATTCCTCTCTACCTAGCTGTGAATGTCAAGTATGGCGGCCAAGTTTCACGAGAATTGACTCCCTTGTGGATCATAGGTCCCCTGATTGTCGCTCTTTATGTTAAGCTGCTTCGGGGATTTTTGCTCTATATGTTTTCTCCTTCAAGCAATCGGTTAAGGTGATAAAAAACCTGCCAACATACTACTCAATAGCATGCAACTACATTGCCGAAGGGAAACTTAAAGAAGACATCCGAGCTCGATTTTGGCAACCATTGACCAATGTAAAAGGCATGGACTACAAAGAGCTTTCAACAAGCAAATGGAAGGTAGTTCAAGAGTGGATATATGAGAAGTACCTTGATTTCGTGGAATCGATCTGGCCGCACTATTGCAGAACAATAAGGTTTTTGAAGAGAGCTAATCTTATGTAATACTTGTATGGTTGTACCAATGGGTAAAGTGCTCTGGTTCGAAGGGATTGGGCTAAATTCAAATGCTTGTGAATATGAGGTGCATCTCCTAGTGAACCTGTCATCTTCCCGTTCTCATTCTCTTTCATCTTGTTGTGCATCTTCTGCAGTACACTGAGGATCTTAGGCGAAGTTTAATGTACACCTGTGTTATTAATATTTATTTTTAGAGGTTTATGTTATAAATTTTCTTACGCCTCCATATTGTGGAGGATTTCATTTTGACTTCAGCCATCAGTATCAGTAATTCACTCCTATGGAGCTCAAAATCATCCCATAAGATATTTGAATGAGCAAAGCTTGGTTTATGTTTCATTTCTGCTTTTGGTTTGATCACAGTAGTGTGATTTCAGTCAAAACTTGAATTTATAAGGTAGCTTCATATTTGCCTTACCCCTGTTCTGCATACTTGTTAAGCACCATCAGTTCTGCCGTGAATCTGACAATTTGGCACTCTACTTGGATGTTTTGTTAAGTTGATGCTTGATATTGCGAGGGTGCAAGAACCTTAAATAAAAAGCAAATGAGATTGTATATTGTTACAAGGACAAAAGGGAAAATGATATAAATATATCAGGCAGCTTCATATTTGGTTGTGGTGTTTTTGCAAAAGCTTTACTTCATGTGGCGAAATAGAGTTTAGAGTTTTACGCTTTTTGTTTAGCGATTTGACTTAACCTGCTCACATAAATGTGTTTGGTAAAAAACTTAAGGATTTTCTTGAGAAGCTAATTACTTCTTTGTTTGTATAAAATGACATTTATGGACATATTAACTTTTCACAACCAAACTCATTTTCGAGGGTGACAATTGAGGGTTGATCAAGATCCGCAACACAAATATAAATGCCCTTGGACCATTGTGACCCTCGACAAGGATATTCGAGATGCTTAGTCAAATTTTGGAGATGAATCTGGTCATTAGATCGCCACTCGATCATTAAATAGGTCATTGTTTATCCTATATAGTGGCAGATGTCTACATCAATAAGGATATGGAGCTACTCCATTAACTTTATCCGAATAGATAAGGAAATTACCTTGACATAATGATTTCCTAACTTTTCTTTGTACAAATAAATGTATAATAAAAGTGACAATTTCGTAATATCAACACCATTCGACGTTGATTTCAATGCCCATGGCCCGTCCAAGACATCTTTTTTGGTGACATTCTTCATCCTTCTACTACCTTCAACACAATCTTGTTTATAGAGAAGTATCAAGTAAAAATTAATATTGAGTATACCATGTAATGTATATGGTACATCCGTGTGGCCGTATTGTATGATGAAATGAACTAGTGTACTATTTTTGGGTGGGAGCGAGATGTCAATTCCAAGCAATAGGCAATAGGCAATAGGCAATAGGCAATAGGCAATAGGCAATAGGCAATAGGGGAGTTGTAAACTTCCAAGTTAAATTGTATGTGGGCTTTTGCAGTCTGATTATAATATACGGAGCTCGAAAAGCCCTAACCATATCACCTAATAGGCTAATATCATACTTATAACTTTATGGCCGTGAGTTTTCTTCGACTTCTAGGGTTTCTCTGCAAATCTTCTTCTCCTCCTCCGTAAGTTTCTCTCCTACTATATTTATTCACCATTGTTTCTCTAATTCTATCAATTTCTTGAATTTATCTTCTATAATCTATAATGAATCATTAAGTTTCCGTCTTTTACATTGTAGAAAAAAGCAGCAATGGCGGTACCTTTATTAGATAAGAAAATCGTGAAGAAGAGAGTGAAGAAGTTCAAGAGGCCACAACATGACCGCAAAATCTGCGTGAAGGTATACTTTACAGATTCTAGAATGCTAATTATCTCATTTGTGTTTTTTAGTAGCTTAGTGTTTTTGTTTGAATGAAATGAGGAAGAAGTTGGAGGATTTATCGGATATTTTGTTGTTAATTTTATTCAATTAGGCAGGATGAGTGTAACGGTGAAATGATTGCGATGTTATATTGTGCTTAATCCTGGTAGTTTTGAGATAGTATTTTGAATGCAATTGGAGTTTTTAGGTTTCTAATTATGTGCTGCATATCTGGTTGTGTTAATTTGAACTAGTAACACTTTTATTCGAGGAATTATTTGTCATTTGTTTTTTGATTATTTTTGCGGTTTTTAGTCATTTGTTTCTTGATTGAGCTAGAGGATTAATATCTAGGATATGGAGACCGGATTACAGTTTTTATTGCTCAGAGTCGAGTGCTAGACATTGGAACTGTTTTTGTATCGATGAAGATAATTTTGAATTTTCATTGGCGTGTTTGAGTGATCAAGGACTGTGTTGCACATGGTTGTTTTTGCTTTAGTGCGGATAAGTGTGTATGAATATAATATAGTGATGGTGTACTTGTAGTTATTGTTTTTATCAAACATTTGCTCATTAGAAATTTAGTTTAGTAATAAATCTGACTTGCATATTCGAAAGCTTTATTTGAATCAATGTTTACTTGTTTGAAGGTATATGTTATACTTGTATATTTATAGTGAAGGAATATAGGAAATTT
Organism: Beta corolliflora; assembly: GCA_947648045.1. Classification (NCBI taxonomy): domain Eukaryota; kingdom Viridiplantae; phylum Streptophyta; class Magnoliopsida; order Caryophyllales; family Amaranthaceae; genus Beta; species Beta corolliflora. Next base: position 387,641 of record CANSZD010002676.1, on the reverse strand, counting down.
GGACAAACTTTACATTAAAAAAATGTGAAAGCACTGATTTTACCAAATTAATGAAGTTGAAGTCCTCATTTGATTCTTATATCGAATTATGAGTGATTATATGGAGTGGTGCGATTCTGGAAAAGGCCTATTCCTCAATAATTTAGCTCGAGGGTTGGATGCTTATGAAGCCCTTGTAAATTTGAGTCTAGTTGTGCACTTCTGATTTGACAGTAACATTATTTTCTGGAAAATGAATGCTTTGACTAAAGGAGATGATGAAATTCTAATATTATCGTATGGTTGCAGTATGTGTTTGATTTGCGGGGAGAGAATGGGTGTGTTTAATGTTCTCATGAGTCAAGCTGGGACTATTATTATTGTCAATTTGAATGGTCATTTATCATATAGGATTAAATGGATATTGTCTTTGGTGATGAGAATTATGATCAGTGTCTTGCGGAAACTACAGTTTATGTTGAGATGGATGAAGGAGGAAACTGTTGCTTTTTCTGATACTTTCCAATTGTATTCCAATTGGCTGGTGTAGGCCTGCGTCTCCTTTGATACTCTGTTGCATTTAAGCTTATAGAGTTCAATTTATTTCTTATGTATCTTTTGACTCTGGAATGGTAATACCCAAATAATTGATCTGAATGATTGTCTCCTGCAGACAAACTGGCGCAGGCCAAAAGGTATAGATTCGCGAGTGCGAAGGAAGTTTAAAGGTGTCACTTTGATGCCCAACATTGGGTATGGCTCAGACAAGAAGACTAGGCACTTTCTACCTAATGGCTTTAAGAAGTTTGTTGTTAACAATGTCAGCGAGCTGGAACTTCTGATGATGCACAACAGGTAACAAATTTTCCCTTTGAACTCCTCTGTTGCTGTCTTCCCTTCTGCTATGCTGTAACTTTTTTGTGTATCATCTGACTGATGACCTTTCCATTTCTTTTCTAGGACATACTGTGCTGAGATTGCTCATAATATTTCAACGAAAAAGAGAAAGGAGATCGTTGAGCGTGCTGCACAACTAGATATAGTTGTGACTAACAAGCTCGCTAGGCTTGCAAGTCGGGAGGACGAGTGATCCTGTGGTTTTGACTATTTTATGGACTGGTGCAAGTAGAAGAAAAAATTGTTTAGATCCTTTTATGCGAGAACTTTAATTTGGTATGTAGCACATGTGGTAATTAGGCTATGTATATGAACTAATACCTCTTGAATTACTCGTGTACGAGTTAAAAGACTCTTTTGGAAGCAAAAAAAAACAATCTTATTAGATTTGCTCATTTATTACTTGTGCAAAGCTTGGAGATTATGATGTTTGGCTTTGTACGTTTGCAAACAACTTGGCAGATTGATTTATGTGTAGTTTACATACAAGAATTTTTTACTCAAATGTTTTGACTCTGTAAATTTTACTTGCATAGATTTATACCTTGATTAAATCTGTATGTCTATCAATACTCTCCCATTCATGTAATGTGACCTCCACTCTTTCCGCAGCCCATGTTCTCCCCACACAACTCTTTCTGTCACGCAGACAAAATTTTATCTTTCTTTCACAGTACCCTTTAGTTTCCCTGCTTAAAAATAATAAAATGTGTGCCCACAAGCCTATATCTGTGGATGGAGGGATTATTGCCTATCAAACACATCTCGACTAAAATGATCGTGGATTATTGCTTCAACTCAATTTCTCGATTAATGAACAAGCTGGATGATTGATATCGAAGCTGTGCTAGCCAAAAGCTGGAGTTTAATTGGAGTTCCAATCCAACTAAACATATGAAAGTTTGAAGTTAACTCAAGCTTAGTTGAGGATAATCTTCCTTCTTTTGTGTATCCCTTTAACTTGGTTGCCTTTATGCTTCATATTACAATGGTTATTAAAATGAGACAGAAATGTTCTTTGATTCTCTATAAATTCTTTGCTATATAGTACTTTTATTAGTTTGATGTCTTGCTGATGCTCATTTTCTTAGTCACATTTTATTTATCTTCTAGAGGTTTGTGTTGAATCTCTTTTTCTCATGGTCCCCTAATTGTTTATGCTAAGTTTATTCAAGTTGTTTACTGCAGGCTGCAGGCTGCAGGCCAGTACCAAAATGTGTGCGTGAAGCTAACAGGAAATCATTGGAAATGTCGTCCTTCAAAGGAATTGTCCAAAATAAGAAAACAGAAGATGTATCAAATAAACCAACATCACCTAAAAGCTCAGTGAAAGTCTCTTTCCTCCCACAAGAAAGGGAGGAAAACCTAACAGAGTCGCGCACAGCCCAGGATGCGCCACTATCTTGACCTTGTGCGTCTGAACCAAACAATACAATATCTCAATATCAATCTATACCTGGATTATTCTCAAAATGGTTATCAGCAGCCGAAGCTGGAAATAATATCTTGGAAAGGCCACCTCAAATTAAAATAGACCATCTGCCAGAACAAAAAGCAACCAAGTCTAAGGAAAGAGGTGAGATTCTAAAGGTGGTTATGTGCTACTTTCTGGGACTGGATGCAACAATAACGGTTCCATTAGAAGCTTTCTGTTGTCCCAAACTCTTCTCGCTTTTTGTGCTTTTTATTTTTGTTACACATCCGCAGGAAAAATAAAAAGTCCGTTACTTTCAGCAATTAAAAAACATACATGCTCAGCATGGCT